>VYYJ01000341.1:0-67338 GCA_021029165.1 Cyphoderus albinus | reverse complement strand
AAACTGCATTAACATATCTATATAGTATTCCAGAAGGTAAAAGATAACAGCAAAAGAGAAAGCAGAGAAAAATCTGCAACTTACGTCGGCGTCGATAATCTTTCCCTGTTCTGGCGTCTGTCAATCAGAGTGTGAAGAATGTTTTGTACAAGAAGGCGCACCTTAGTAAAGGAATCACAATTAGTTAGATATTTAGACTAGACATGTAAAATAATTCATCATATGCTTATATCAAGAAACAACGGAAGCCTTGCGTACCTCTGGATCATCGTCTTGGCTCAGTGTGAGAAGAGGTTGTAGAAAAGCAATTGGAAAAGTTGAACTTAAGTATGTGGTTCGATATTTAGATCCCACCTGGATAGTACAAGTCACCGGATTACATGAAATCAGACTAAATAAACCTGATTGCAGCAAATCGTTAATAGAGAAATGACACATTAAACTGACCATTAGCAGTGATTTTAGCAGCATGTTCTGAAGTAACCTATGAGATTGACAATTGTCCGATCGGGACGGCACTTTTTGCATAATAAATTTCATTATTTCGATCTTTTGATAATCCGGCAAGTGGGTCACGTATTCACCTAGTTATGCCAAAATTATTTTGTTATTTAAATTACAATTAATTCACGAAACGACACTAAACGAATAAATTGATGTTCATGTTGAAATAAAGCTCAATTGACTCACCCAGAGCCGCAATTAGTGTCTCCCTGTACGATTTCTCATCTGCGTCCACTCTATCTAACTTTGTCGAAACTTGGATGTGCTGAACTATAGCATTCACTATCTCTAAAACCGATGGACCTAAAAATAATAGTTGAAATTCATATTAATAAAAAAATCATCAGGTTATTTTAGTAATTTCTCATAAATAATGCTTCGTTTGCATCATTGACTCACCCACACTTTCACCCGCAGCGATATCTATAATTTTTGCAAGCACATCAGCCATACTCGTCCGGATCTTGGCATTTGAAGAATGTGTGTGTTGTTCCAAATGATTCATCAGGGTTTCTATCACCGCGTATGAATATTGAGACTGCAAACGCAAATAGTAAAGTAAATGGTACACGTTACAAACAAGATCCTTCAATGTGAGACTGTTTCATATACAATGTACATCAATGTAGTTTTTATAACATTGTATCCACTCTACTATAAATGAATAATTCACAACAACACCTACCTGAATAGAAAACATGATAACTCGAAAGGTATGCACTGCAAAATCATTTGGCACCCACAGTTCGAATGCATCAAAATGACTGAAAGATAAATGATAAGCAATACAATGCTTTAAAAGTTAATAGACCATGTCAAAATGGCTGTTTTACCCATTATATGCACTGCAAAATCATTTGGCACCCACAGTTCGAATGCATCAAAATGACTGAAAGATAAATGATAAGCAATACAATGCTTTAAAAGTTAATAGACCATGTCAAAATGGTTGTTTTACCCATTACCTACAAACTACTACCCATACCTGATTGCATTACCAAATAATTGATACACATCGTAGAGCATAAATGAGCACAAAAGTGTTCTTCCCGTTATAAGATCAGGATATAAATGGAGTTGTTGCGTAATGATTTACAGAAACAAATTGTTCCTGCTGCGTGCTCTCGAAGTGTATTTATTAAAAGAAAAGGAAGAAGAAGTTGATTGCAGACTTACTGTAGAACTGGCTTCACAATACTTCGAACATGACCGAACGTGGCTTTGTTGACCAGGTCCCGCATGCAATTTTCAGCGAGTTTTGGAGCGTCAATCTCATCTTGAACTTCGCCATCGTTCTCGTCTTTTACTAAAGTTTTCCTGGAACGATTTGAAAATTGCACAAATTGTATTTATTGCTACATACATAGTCATAAAATAAACTTCTCAAATTTCTTAAAGTTTTCTTACCGTCCGTGTTCCATATTGAACAAAAGAGACGGGATGATTTTCTCCATATGCGAGGTTTCCCAAATGTTTTCCACCAATTCATCAGAAACGGTCTTTCTAACCACACTCTACCGACAGCAAAAATGTTGGGTGAGGTTTTGCATAAAATATTTCATCAGAATATTTTTGAATGATTTAAACCAATTGACTTACCTTTACACCTTGTATTCCAGCTTTTCTAATCTCATTGCGTAATTCATCGTTGGAAGAATTATTATGACACATTGAAGCAAATTTTGAAACAAAAAAATCATAGCGGCGATGGTACGAAGGTGTGTCTTCTTCGATATTGGCAAATTTAACGAACTATTGAAAAGTTAAATATATAAAATATATAAAAATAAAATTTAAATGATATTGCATTGATCCCGCAATAATAAAATATTTATTCAGAGCTTACAGATTTTGTGGCTAATATTTGGAGATTGGGATCCGGTGATTCTAATAGCTTCTGTACCATCTTAAGAAAACTTTCCACAAATAAGTTTAGATTTTGTGAGTGACAGGCCTGTAGTAATTGGTCCATACATTCAACTCCAATCACCGTGAACCTGAGTAATGTAACATCATTTGTTACTTAGATGTGAAAACTATTAAGAGTCAATTTAGTTTAAAACAATTTAACACATACCCATTCCTTTTCCGGTAAATATCCCGACTGACTTTTTGATAGAGATATTCTCCCACCCTGTCCAGTTTTTCCGGCGAACTGAGCACGTAGAAAGTAAGTTTCTCCATGTTGGATTTAACGAGGCCATCCTGATTAAAGATTCACTCATGAAATGTAATGAAAAAGGAAAATGTGCTTTTAAGGTCAAAGGTCTGAAGGACTTACTTGAGGGTTTCTTGGAAATACGCTGTCAACTAATCTCTTGTATCGAGGTGCACAGCACCCGCAGCAACCTAAAGAAACGAGAAAAACGATAGTTCATTATAATGTAAGAGTAAAAAACGCTGACATTTGTCGATGACAAATAAGTTAAATAAATAAACACGCGAACGGCTTATCAAGAATTTAAAACGCCGATAAATCAAGGCTAAACTCAAGATTAAACTTAATTGGACCAGAGAACTTACAATCTGGACTAGTGCACTTAAAAATCACCGAATCAACGACATCCTCGGGGACTTCAAAGCAGCAACATTTTTTAACAATCGTTGCCATTCAGGCCATATAACTTTTGAATATTATATTTAAAATTATTTAGAGAGGTAAATGTGTTTCACTATCACTTCATACTATGACACAGAACTGCACGATAGTACTTTCAATTTCTGTCTGTGACCATCACCCTTTACTTCCTGAGCCTTTTGCTCTCTTTTCAGAATCAAAATGCTTCTACTAGTAGCAGATCATGCCCATGCAACTCTCGAGCCAAAACTACCAAGGTTTGTAGCAATGCATCGCGTTGTCTAAATGGTTGAACGGTTGCAAAAATTGTGATGTTATATGAAATTATAGATGTTGCAACACTGAACTGTAACTATTCACTCTTCATTTTACCTCAGGTATTATTATTGAAGCATACCAACATAATTATACAGAAGGAGAGGAAAAACGAGATTGACGAGTAACTGAATATTTTATTGATGTTGATAATGATAACGAACTGAGACTAAACATGATATGAATGTGTTGACGAAAATATGAATTGATTCATCCAGTAGAAATTTGAGCTTATTAAATGGAAAGAATTCGGAATCACATATCGCTGAACTCAAAAATATGAACTCAAATTGTCAAAATAACAAGGCTGTTGAGACTGTGACATGACAGGGTTAAAAAATCAGAAAGATGAGTGAACAAGATTACATGGTGGTATCTTTAAATAAATTTGGGACTTTGGAATCTAATCTTTATAGTGAAAAAGGTTCTGAGTCTGGTTGAAATTAAATTATGTTAATGGAGCAGGCAGAGGAGAATAAAAAGCTATAATAATGTTATGGAACTACAAACATTTATGTACAAGTGCTGTTTTCCTTAAAACTAATGCAGGAAAAGGTGGAATGCACATTTCGGGAATGCAATAAAGGAGAATTCAATGGGAAAATGGAACTGCCCACATTTTACTCCTACTATTAACTCCTGGAGGATACATTTAGCCCCTGAGCCGTAAAATTCCGTTACACACCTGTGAGTAGGTATACATTCAGCTCTAAACGGGAGGCAGACAGCCACAATAATTCTATTATGTTATACACGTTGTGCATTCTCCTACGGTCCACTTGCATATAGCCTACATTACTGGAAAAACTTTCTCCAACTCCCACTTAACATCCCTCATGCGGGACAAGCACTCGAAACTACACTTTCTGTGTTCCTGCCATTTCATGAATTTACAAATATGGAAATATGCGAAGGAGAATTATTGAACTCCTTCTAAAAACAGTCAAACCCTCTCGGAATGGAAGATATTTTAGGAATGAGTCGGAATTTAGGACTATTAGCACAAACTGTGTTAGTAAAGGCAGATGGCAATTTTCAACTTAAGCCAGCAGGATTGACATTAGGAATAAAGCCAACAAATGTCCTTCACGGCATGACATGACACAGTGCTTGACTTCCTCCTGTTTTATATCAATCACTCATTCCAGTCCACAGACATCATGATATACAATATGAAGAGACATAATTGAAGCCATTGAAAGAAATACACGTTTTTACATGGAAGTTGAGTTTGGGCCTCGCCTGTATTTTGTATAATATATGTGAGAAAGTTCAAAGTGAACGGAGGAGCGATCTAAATGATCACAATTGTGCACGTTGATTCACTCTGTTCTTTCTCTGCATGTCTTCTACTTCTCCCGTCGCCTCTCTCAAATGTTTTACTTGAACTGTTGTTTTGGGAATATAAAATAATGTGTATTAATTCCTACTTGGTGGTAGTGGAGTATGAGAAAAGTTACTAGAGCGATCTAGAAACCGTGTATTGGAGCTATGTAGTATATTGCTGAAAGGAAAGCAACAACTTATTATGATGCCCTGCGCTGAGCGCAAAAGGAGGATGTCCTGATTTCTACTAAAACTCATTGATCCAAAATATCGACCAGATTTTCGGCCAGTAGAGACGAGTCGAGTGATCTTTTAAAATGTTGACCGCGTAACATATACCAACGGTAGTGGGCCAATGCAGCAAATTTAATTTTCACTGCATAATGTATAAAGACAGCTCAAGCAACGAAGTAAGTAGGCACGCTTGTAATTGAATTTGAATCTGCGGTGCTATAAATTCTTACGTAATGTAATGATTCGGACGTGCAATAGATACCGAAAGGTTAATGACAGTTGAGATCTACGAGATATTTTATTCTACCTATCTGACTATTTTGTAAATATAAATACGATATCCTTGCATGTGTTTTGGAGAGGAGTGACAAGTTTCGTTAACATTTTCCTCGTCCAATCATTGGTTGTAGCAGATTATTCTTTGCGTGAGGAAATTCCCTATAGTCACTTTCGTAATTGTCCTAGATAGACCACCCTTCATATAATATGACATGAACTCTGAATGATTCACAGTAGTTGTTAATTCGACTCCTATTGTATAGAAATATTTTATGAGAATGCCGAAATATGCTTATTTAAATGAACATTTATCTGTAACCGACCTTAGCCGATAGAATTTAAAAATTCAAAACTCGGTGGTAATGTTTCGTTTGAAAAAGTAGCAAGTCAAATTATTACATACGTATAAATTGAGTCAAAACAAAAACATAACACTTACCGGTAACCATTTGGAAAGCGAAGAAGTTGAAGAACTTTAATGGACGAGAAATTACAGCAAGCTTGTAAAGTTAAGGTCAGTCGTAAATTTGGAGACGTGTTAAAAGCCTAACTGTTGAAGCGTCAGTCATTAATGAAATCCGTTGAGTAAAAAATGGCGACGGAAATAGGTAGCTCGAAATTCATCAAAGTGACCAGACCATTTGTCTTTCTTCTCATCAATTGATTCAGGTCACTTTGAATACTGATGCGTAAATTATATTGTATATCACAGTTTCCAGTTCGGTAAAGAATTAGTTAGGTATATAGTTTATCACCGAGTAAATAAAACAATTCCTTTTGGAACTTCCAGCTCTGAGATGCAGGAGAATTCCGTCCAACAAGCAAATGGTTCCCTCCCGCTAAAGAATCAGGAGTCGCTTATCACGAAAATATTTAATCTCATTCTCGTATTTGTTTCATTGATTCCGCACAGTTTATAATGTCGAAGTCATTTTCATGAGGCAATTATCAGCACGTAGGTTATGTTGGTTACTGGCAGCTGCAGCAGCTTAGCGATACATTCTTCAAAGTGGTTATAATATAAGCGTTAGGACGGGACCAACGTTCGGTGCCACAATAACTAAAAAGAAATAAAAGACACAATATTATGCCCTACCAATTGTCAGTATTAGCGCTAGTTATAGATAACTGGTCAAATTTTCACAATTTATTTAAGATTGTACGAATTTAAAATATGCTTCTTGGAAATCATTAGGATAAAATGCTTTCTCTGATCAAATAAAGAAAGCTTACTTTATTTCATTCTTCTAGAATTAATAAAACTCCGTTTCTTGGATAAGCAAAGCGGACTTTCCAACAATAGGCAAAAAAAAAGCACTTTGCACCATGATTTATATTATGTAGTATAAACTAGTAGGTAAGTTTCAACATGTACATTCCAATTATGATTAACATATAAATTGTCTATAGTAAATGACTTAAAACACGCACTCAACACTTCACTGTAATCACACGCATAAAAGATAATTAATCAGCTCAAGAGATATTTCATTCTAGATTGAGCAGAGCAGAGCCGAAATTTAAGAATCCGAATTAAAATATCATAAAATTCACAGAGTGACACGTACGTCTAGTATGACCTCATTGAACATGACATAAACCGAATGAACACAGTGACAGTAATAACTCACAGCCTCATCGATGACTATTAATACTGCGGTAATTAAAATGGGAAAGGAAAATATCGCGTTAAATTTTTAAACAGGGTTATGCATGGTGGAATAATTCTACACCAACCCGAATCCGATCAACGGCGATTTGATCTTTGCCGTGTTCTCTGACTGTCTGTTGTTATTATCATCGTGTCAGTAACATAAATATATTTTCATAGTAAGGTTCCGTATGCTCATGAGGTGATACTCATTCCATTCCCAACTCTCGTCGCTTCTTTTTCGATGCTTCATGTTGCATTGTAGAGTGAGAGTCGAGCTTTAAAGACTAGAGGAAAACCTGATATACCAACATTATTGTTCAAGGATAAAATGGAGAGTATGAGAAGGGAATCAAGTGGAGAATAGAAGGGGAAGGATGAGAAGCAATTTCTAATTGCTTGTCTATGATAAATTCAATGCAATACAATTGTACAAGTGCACTCTGAGTCTGGCTGAGCAAGAGTTTCTCATCTAAATTGCGGCTACTGCCTTACATTTACCACTAACCGGCCACTGTACATTGTTTTTCATGCAAACTTTTTCCCAACTGACAAATTCATTAGGGTTCTAAGTTTAATCGCATGCCATAATGTCATGAATGAGTATTTAATGCAAAAGGTCTCCTTGTTAAAAAATAATATTCTTCTGGTTTCCTTTTCAGTGTATATTATTCAATCATTAATTTTATCACTGTCGATGATGAAGGGGAAGACGATTCATAAAAAAGTAGGATATTTCACTGATTTTTCAATAGTTGTACTTGCATAAAACTATTTTCCATGTGGATTTTGGATTATCTATTGTGAATCACAAACCTCTACAATGATAGATATAATGTGGTCCAAATTAAGCATACAGGTAAAAATCTTTTTATTTTGCAATCCATAATGGACATTTGACGTGAAGGAACTATGAGAAGAATTCACATTTATACTCTCACGCATGCAAGTGACCATTAATACGGCTAAAGCGCACATACTCTTTCTGTTTAAATGTATAAATAATTTACAATCTTCATTCCACATCCTTTATCAGTTCGAGGCAGCAGTAAACGTGTTTCGTTCGTTAAGCATGCCCTCTTGATTAAAGTTTGAAAACTTAAAAGGTTTCATTCATCATTGCATATTATTTCCCTATAAAATTCATTAATTGGTATAATGTGAAGCACAATATTGTTTTTGCGTGGTAATGATTGACCATGTCAGATTGATTGAATGGCTTCTGCATAAACGTTCGCATTAAGAAGATCTATCAAATGTGCCACGAGGGAAAAAAATAGTTGACTGACACGATTTATCTGAAATACATTTATATGATTTCGTAAAAAGACTTGACAGACATTTTCTGCAAACAAGATTTGTTCGCTGAAAATTTTGCGCGCTTGTGGTCATACAAGGCAAATATTCGTCATCTGCACCTGCACTTTTTATAGATTTTGCGGTAACATGAGTCATATTAGTCTAGCCATGCCGAAGTCTTAATAGCAGTTTGAGTCATATCATTTTGTCATAAATGATAACTGCTATATACATTTACATTTTACATACAAGTACATACATTTGAAAATTCTGGTTTCTGAAAACATCCTCAGAAATATGATATTACCCGAATCACACGAGTAGTGAACAACAGCTAAACAATGCTCACACATGTCAAAATCAAAGAGAGTTGTTTTTTAGTCTTATGCTTTGTGTTATTTAGAGCACAAATCAAGTTCGACAGTTTGATCCCATCTATTGGAGGTTGCATGTGCGTGCCAAATTGAATTGATAAGAAATTCGGAATCGGTTACTTTTCAGGCAGATTTTTAATCAACTTTTGTATGCCGTTCATTCATACACTTTAAAATTCAACGTGCAGGTGCTTCAAGTAGCTTCACCAGCAAAGCAAATCTATGAAAAAATTAAACATAACGTTCTCAATTTTCACCAAAATTTTTAAAGGCAATAAGACAAATGGACAGAGAAGTACACATAGCGTGCACATAACATGTATGTTGAGAGAGTAAATGCAAAGAAAACGAGACTGATATCACAGGGAAAAGTAACAAGAATAAGATGCATATAAAATGAAGGAGTTGGTTCTGTTTCTGTTATATTTTTGTCTCAAGCCGAATTGAACATTTTTATATGAACTTCATTGTGCGCGTGGAGCCCTTCTAACATTACATTTCCCCTAATATTATAAAAGTGGCAGTAAAACCGTGACTGACGATGGATGATATGATATCGAATCTATCTCTGAAGTAGGTAAAAGTTTACAATGCTCGGAGAGCTGCAATAAGCCTGCTGCAGTTGCAATGCAGTGCAGGCGGTGCAGTATTTAAATAAAACTTTTCTTACAACAACGATGATAAAATGATGAGGAAGGGTGAAGAAATATGAGACCAGACCAGACTGATACATCCTTAATACTTTTGAATCTGACCATAATCAAGTAAATACACGCGAAGAACGGTGAATGTGTAGTAATAAGTAGGTATGTATCTATGTAGGTATAAAGTGTAAGTAAAGCCGAGGAGAGGAGAGAGAAAAGGAAGATTAAATAAGATACTACTTCAGTTGTTCAGTTCAATTCTGATTCTGAACAGAACTGTATTCACATTCACCTTTAACTTGAGTTCGTAAATACTACATGTGTGCGATGAGTAAAGTGAAGACTCGAGCAGCCTCGAATGTATGTTGTATCATTGTTACTATATGTGAGAGAATAACAGTTCATAGGAATGACGATGATGAAGAGAATGAGAATGAGGAGGATCCAAAAGGCCGGGTTACATACGAATCGTATAAGAATGCACCATGAAGTGTACGAGTAGAAGAAGAGGCAATAAATAAGTAACATTATTGACCTACCTGTGTGATGTGACATCCGCCGATCTGATAAAGAATTGAGCAGTAGAAATAACAGGCTTTCTCATCCCTGTGAGAGAAAAATGTTGCAGTTTCGGAGGAAAAGATTGATGGAGACTCCGTGAAAAACGAGGTATGAATCACCTCCTCCGTATGCGATTAATAACGGAAGAGAGTCTGAAGTAGTGAAAGAAAGGAACTTGAACTGAGAACACTCACACCACCACCTGTTCCTTTTGTCCTTTTACTGCACTGCTGCTTTTCCAACAAAAATTAATAACTTGGAAAAAATTCTGAAATTCTTCAGTTTTGGTAATGTTGGACAGATACAGATAACCTCAATGGAGATTGAAAAGGGTCGGGTTTGGAAATTAGAAAATCTTGAAAGAAAAATGCAGGGAATAACGGGAAAGGGTTCTAGAGCCACTCTGCTCTTACTACTGCAAAATTTTTGTGCTGAAACTGGCCTGTGCACGGGACACGATCATCGTCCAATTAAAGTTTACTTTTTTTGATGATAACTGACTGAACTAAAAATAGTTGCACAAAATTTAATCACTTTGTTGTGGTGCCTAATATAAATGGAAACACGAAAAATTTGGTGGCCTACCATTGTGTTCCAGCTTGATTGACTACTTCATCGTCATCCATCAACAAAATAATAATAATAAAAATATTGCTAATATATAATTCTCTGCCCACCACCTACTACCTACTAATTTGTATATGATAAAACAATTTTTTTTATTTAATTAATATTCATCACAAAGAGCTTCGTATGGAAAAGGTGGTGTTGGTGTGGTGGTGCAGTTTCTAAAATAGGAATTACTTTTTAGGTCAAAAATTAACTACATGTCCAGTGTAAAGTTACTCAAAACAAACCAAAAGTTAGTAAATAAAAGTACTGGATTTAGGGTGCGGTGTGGATCGAACTGGAAAGTTGTGTTCATTTTAAAAGCCTTAAAAACAGTTGGGAAAAATATTTAACTTCATCTTCACAAGTGATCGAAGAAAAGCCTTTTTGTGTCTATAAATCAAACTTAGCGCAGTGAATATTTTAACTAATTTATTAATTCAAACTGCCTCAATCTCCAAACTTAATGCCTAGTGCCGTTTGTGTTCAAAAAAAATAACTGCCTGCTTGATTCTCACCTCTCAATTCAAATTATCTACTATGCAAACCATTTAAAGTGTTAGCTTTAAACATTAAAATTAAAATATTCATTTACAGAAGACTTAACTGAATACTGCATTAGCCTACAAGCGGCTGTTGTTGGTTCAACTACTTGCTAAAAATGATCGAGAGCTAGATAATTGTTCCAGCTAAAGTTGAAAGTCGCCCATCAGGGTAAGGCCAAGATTTTTTAATAGCATAATATAACCAAGTATTTGCGGGGTTTAATGTTACTTTTTAAATGGCAATGAAAAAAGCTAAGAGCTAAGCAATTAAGTCATTCTTCCTTACGTCAGTTGAGTTTAGTTGAGGTGACTGGACTGAACAACGGTGAACAAAGAAGGAAACCAAAATAATTTAACTAAGTACCTAGATAAAAGCGATTCTTTAATGTTCCGTATTCCGTACCGTTCATAAATAACATGCTACTTTTTTAACCACTCACTGAGACTCTCGTCATTAACATAATGTAATCTTTTAAATGCTTGAACTCACTTTTTTCTTTTGTCTACCCTCCTATTTCTATCTAAATCTTAATCTGCGTATGAGTAATATGGAAATGAGAAATAAAAAACGACTCGACTGCCGAATGAAGAGATTATGAAAAGAAAGAAGAAAATGCAATGAACTTTCAGTTTTTTACTACATTTTGTATTGAGTGATTTGAACGCACTACTTGAAATGCGCCCCAAAATGCGAGAAAAGACTCAAAGTATTTCTGACTCTTCTGTTCTGAAAAGTTTGTCAAACAAGCAATCGACAAATCATTTTCAAAAATTGGCTTCCATTTCCATTTGTTTGGTAATTTCAAGTAATTTAGGATATTTTTGTTTTTTAGTTCCTCAAGCATTTCAAGCATTTGTACAATTTCTCCGTTGATCATCCATTTTTTCAATATTAGTGTAAAGTCAATATTATAAGTTTATTGAAAAGAAAGTGTCGGATTTTCAGAAAATCATTTTCTGGTTTTAATAATTTTTACGGTTTTGTATATTTTGCAGGTGGGCGACGGACAGAGGTGAAGTGAAAGTGAAGGGGTCATTTGCAGACGGAGGGACTTCACACATATACAGCATTTGGGAAATTAATCGTAATGCTGAGGTACGGAAACAACTGAAACATCAACGTCCGAGACGTCGTCATATTTCACTTTCTACGTGGCTGGTTTACGGTTAGGAAACATTAAGATTAATGTTGTAACTCAACTCAAACCAGTTTGAAAAGCCTTACCGTCTTAAATAGCTCTGACCTGACTGTGTTAACATTTTCTCCCTTAAAATTAATTTATTGTTTAAGTATTTATGTTTATATAGATAGATAGAGAGATTTAAAGATTTTGTTTATACATAGCTATTTAAGTTCTAAAATGCACAAATTGTACATTAGTTAGGCCCTATCTGTGCTTCTCACCTTCGGAGTAGAATGAAGAATTAAGAACAATTGGACATTAATTGTTTTAGAAAACTGAACGCCAAAGGAAATTAGGAACTGGTTGAATGAACAAAGGCCCATTCAAGTATTTTTTCGATTTGATTTGAGTTCTCAGTTTGTAATTACTGCTGATTGCAATCACGTATCAATTAATCTGTAATCGTGCTTAACAAATTAAATCAATTTCTTCAATTCCGCCAAGTCAAGAAACGACAGTGACTATAAATCGGCTTCTCAATGGGTGGTAAGACAAAAATCCTCATCTTGCCAAAAAGCGACTAGTTATTTTTGAAAAAAAACTTAATAAACATGCTTAACTTATATCTTGCAGACCATCTTCTTCGTCGAAATCCGGCGGAGAGACCTTACCAGCGACACATAATGGAAGTCGCCAACATTAGGGTTCGCGAAGCTTTCAATAGACTAAGGCAGTACGCCGCTGCTGGACATGACCATGTATTGGATGTCGGCCTTGTTCTCCGAGATGAAGTCAACGCAATTCGCGTCCAACAAAACGATCCCAATCCAAATCTACGGCAAGAGGTAGACATTCAGTTACGAGTAGTTCGGGAGGATGGTGACAATCTCATTCCAGTCCCTTCCAGGACTCCTAAAGTTCCAAAGACTGTTCTTATCAGTGGAGCGGTCCCAATTGGCACTTTTTGCGATGTGATGGTCACAAAAGTTATCAGTCCGGCAATGTTTTGGGTAAGGTTACTTTTTTTGAACATGCATGTACATAGTTGGAAGTTGTACGTGTCAAATAGTTATTAAAATTTCTTTTACAAAATTATTAAAATTTGTATAGATTAAGCCAGTGACGTCCATGGAAGAACTCAGAAATCTTGAGAAACAGATGGCAGTATTTTATGAGGATGAGCACTCTCCTTTCCGTGATCCGAATTTCTTTATTCAAGAGGGGGCATACGCTGGGGGATACTACGCCTTTTATTCCAAGAGTCAACGGTGCTGGGTTAGGTAAGTGATAAAGGAAATCTCACATTATTATTAAAATATATTATATTAAAATAGTAATAATATAAATTCGATTATGTGATTTGTTTTGTTATACCAGGGCTATTTGTGGGTATGACGGGGTTCTCGTCACTAGAAACACTTCAGTTTCTATGTACTTGTTGGATCATGGAAAGGTGGAGCACGTTTCAGCCACCAGTATTCGTCCATTACAATCAAGCTTTTGCAAACTTCCAGCTCAGGGCCTAATGGCAGCCTTTGTAGGAGGTATGATGACAGCAAAGTTTGGATAAAAGTAAATGTTGGGCCGAGTAATTTTATGAGTTACCAATTTTAATTTTGCTGCTAAACATTAAATACATACAGAATCACAAGAAAATTCACCAAATCGTTGGACTCCTGAAACTTGCCTTGCTCTCCGCAGTCAGCTTCAAGGTAGGAAATTGCAGGTAGCCGTTATAAGAAAATGCAGCATTGACTTTCCGTCTAGATTCAGTAGAGCCGAGGTTGTTTTGAAAGAGTCACCGAACAGCAGCAGTGTGTAAGTTAAATATTCTTTAGTCGGGCTTTGACTGATAGTGGGAACTATTTCTAATGCAGAATGACTTATTTGGTGTTACACAGGATAACAGCTTGGAATTCCACTGAAGGACGGTTTGAAAAGACACCCCAGTTGACATTCTCTATTCCAATGCGATAATTATCAAAGTTCAAACGATAAGACTGCATTCATCTATGTATCATATTATAAAAGTATAGAAGTTAGAATAACTGCGGTTCGCTCGCCAATTCGTTGTTAATGGTCAATAGAGTATTTTTGTTATTAAAATATGATACAGCCAATGATGACATCAGTAATTTATTAATATTAATTGAATACAGCAGCAAGCTTAAGCGTGTGCATTTTATTTCAATAACGTTTAATTATTGACTCGTTTACTACTGGTCATCTGTATTCACAGTAATAATAAAACCACATCTGTAATTTGTATTGGAATTAGAGTAAATAATTCATTAACTTATTGTACTCTGTTATTTATAACCGAAACAAAATAAATGGGAAACAGACAAGAGATAACTATTTCATTTATTGATTATATGAAGTTTGTTATTTTATTGCAGAATAAGTTTTTTCATCTACATAAAATCAAATAATACATTTAGTAGCCACATTTTTGTTAACTTGTTAAAATTTTAAAGCTTCGTTGTCCGTATCAAATGGTATATAATATTACTCAGTTCAGTTGAAATTCGTATGTGGTATTGGCGGGGGAAAGAGTTGTGGAGGTTGTGCTGGCAAAATCGGGATTGGAACAATTTCTGCAGGATCTGGTTTGGTAATTGGGAAAACTGGAACAGGAACTTGTGGAATGTGGTTGCCTCTATCCCAGATTGGCACTGGTTCCTGTGGAGAGATTGGCATAACTGGACGAACGGCTATCAGGTCCAAATCTCCGTCGGCGGAAGTTCCATTGTTAGACCTAGTAAGTGACGGCCTACCTTCGGGAAAGCCACAAGATAACAACTCCCAGTTAAAAAGCAGTCCCTCGGAACAGTTGAAAATCAAAGGTTCGCCTCTAATGCAAACGACGTACTGATAATCTTCAAGCAGTCGCCCATTCAGGAAAGGTGTTGCAATGACATGGGGAAACAAGGCATCCTCGGGACATTCCACAACTGGGAATATTGGTCTTGTGAGCGAACCTCCTCCAATGGGGAGGGATTGCCCAACATTTATGAAAATGAAGGAAAAGACAAATGCAACTGCTGATGTTTTACTTGCGGTATTCATATTGCCCTGCAGATTAAAACATTATTATGATGATGAACAGAAACAGAAAGTTGGTTTTAAAATCTTTTCAAAATGTACACAATGTTACTTTTATATGCAAAACTTACCACTGAAAAATTAATTGTCTTAATAAGAAACACGGAAATGGAAACAACCAAGGCAGACGCTTGATGATGTGTGTAGATTTGATTTCCTAATGTGCGAATTCGTGGAAAATGCACTTTCTCAGCTTCTTAAATACTGCTGAAGTGTAGTTTCGCTAAATTACCAAAGTTTTTCAGTAATTCATTTCATCTCTGACTTTAACAATGCGCTGATTTGATGAGTAAATAAACCAGTTTTTAGGTTAGGTATGCACAAGGATTTTCATATTGTGAAATTACTGTAAAATTCAAAAGCTTTACATATCCATTGATCACGTTCATGTAGTATAGTATATTTTAAAACAATCATTATCATTGGCACTGGCACACTAACCGGATTCGCTTTCTTTTGGCAGCTAATGCTGTATATTAATCTGTTTACCTCTTAAATATGAAAGAATATCATGGAGCATTCGCTGTGGCAGATTCCAGAGCTTTCTACAAGCATAATATGTAAAAAAAAGTGTATCTATGAACATCGAAGGAACAATAAAAAATTTCCTGTGGAATCCTTGACCGGATTGCATCTCTGTTCACTCTGACTGATAAGTGATAAGTAAGATTTTACCGGATTTTACCCAACGATGCCTTATTGTTGTTCACATTAATTCTTATGTTGACATAAAAAGAGGAACAAAATGAAAATGACATCATGTCTGCCAGATAAGCTTGTTGTGAAGTTTCGACTTTATGCAGAAATGACACAATTTTACAGAAATTCATTCACTGGGTCAACAAATTCATGATGAACGTGTGTTCGTATCCATGCATGTAAAATATTATGCCAAATGCAAAATGGAAATCTTTAGCAGAAAATGAAAAAAAATCCCATTTACTTAAGAATTTTTTGCATTTATTTTTTGCTAGAAAATGTGAGTAATTATGGATTTGATTATTTTTTCTTTGAGATTTTGTTGTTCAAATGCTGTCTCATCGCTTGGATAAGCTTGAAGCAGATTTGCAATTTATACTGGCGATGCAAGAACTGCTGCTTGAAAATGATATGGATAATAATCAATTAGTGCCGATCAAGGATTTGCTTTTAAATGAACTACTACAATCACAATACAATGTCAGCGATGTTCCAGAACGAGACATTTCAAACCAAGGAAAGTCACTGAATAAAACTTTTCCGCGTATTCAAAATAACTGTAGCTCTGGAAGTAAAAGTCTTACTACTAATCAGAGGAAGATACAGAATTTGAAAAGTTGTTTTGTAAAACCTGGCAATCACCCCGAGCCCATTTACCCCGGAGTAGAAATCTCTTCCCCTAGAACACTGTGTGAGATGGGAAGCACAGCAATAAGAATCACGGAAGATTTGGAGAAAGAAAAGAGGAATCTCCGAGAAGAAATTGACAAAGAAAAAAGTTTGCGTGCAGAAGTGGAGGATTCTGCAAAACATGTTTACATAAAGCTTCAAAAGGTGCATAATTAAAAGAGATCATGATCAGATAATGAAAACTCCTTTCATTGGAGGAATTTAATCACATTTCTCTCATCAGGCTGAAGATGAACTGGCCAGAGAGAAAGGACTGAAAGAGTCTCTTCTAATTGGAACTTTGAAGCTCAAAAACCTGGTTCATGGGTACGACGCGAAAATAAAGGAGCTGCATAAAGAATTGTCAAATTCTGAGGTAACGTTCTTCCTAAAAGAAATACAAAAACCTAGATTGGAATAATAATGTTGTTTTCAATTCCGCAGATTGAGACTCGAAGACTAGAGGCTGAAAGAAAATCCTTTTCTATTGAATTTACAACCCTTATTGATCGACTGAAACATTTGTGCCACACTTTGAGCTGTAATAATGGAAATAATGATTTGGCAAATTCTCTCTTTCTTCGGAGTGAACTTGATATCAAGAATGCCGGAGAATGTTTGGCATTCATAGAGAATCATATTAAAGATTTGTTCCATAAGTCCAAGTAAACTACTGACTGAAAAATAGTCGGTCAATAATTTCACACAGCACAGTAAAAGTAAGATAATTAAAATCTTAATCAATGGGATCTTTTAATTTCAAGATCCGCCACCAGCGAAGAGAATGAGAACATGAGAAAGCTCAAGTCACAGTTACATTCCGTGAAGGGGCAATACGAGAAATTGGAAAAGGAACTTGAAGAGCTGTCCAAAACTCATTCTCAGACTCAAATGAGGTGGGTTCGGGATTTATACACGAGAGCTCTAATCTACAAATTGTCACATTTATATGTTTTTAATTGGCCTTTTAGGGAAGATGATCTTAAGCACAAACTTCATTTAGCGGAAATAGCGTTAACATCGACCGAATCTGAACTTTTAAAGAAGCAAATCGAATTGGAGTGTTCAATTCAAAGACTTCGAACAAATTCAGAAATTGAGATGGGAAAGAATTCCGTAAAACTTTCAGAATATTGTGCGGCGATTAGAAGATCAAAGGACCTGCTGGTTGCTTTAAAACGAGAACGTGACGATAGTCGTCAGGCTCTTCGAGAGAGTCAAAATGCTGTGCAAAGGCTGGAGGGAAAGCTTGAAACAATAGAATCAGACAAACAAACTTTAATGTATCAATTTAAAAAGTTAAAGAAAAGTGCTAATGATGAGGGTCAAGTGAAATTGGAAATACAAAATGAACGAATGAAACTCGAGACGGATTTGAAAAGGCTGGAAACAGAGAAACGAAAATGCCTGGAACTTCTAGGAGAAATGAAACATCAATTGATTAATGAAAGAAATAAGCATACTCATGAGATAGCAATGATGAATGTGGAAAAGGAGAGAATTTTGTAAGAATACATGAAAATCAATTAATTGAATTAATCATTGGAATGATTTTTGACAATAAACTACACTTTTTAATGAAACACAGGAATGAGAAACAAAGGCTGGATGAGAATTTTCGGGTGCTTCAAAAGGTCTCCGCAGATCAGGGACAAACTATTCAAAAGATTCGTGGAGATTTGGAGGACATGAAAAAGTGCAACTTCCAATTGGAATCTCAAATCAGGGATCATGAGTGTAGTGAATCAGAGCTGATTCGGAAATTGGAGAAGTGTGAGAAAGAGAATAAAAACCAGGTCCGACTTATTGATGATTTAGAAGAGAAAATTGAAAGTTATGACAATGAAATGAAGCAACACGACTGCGAAGATTTTGTTGACTCAAAGTATAAGAAGAAATATAAGGAAACAGAGGAAGCTTTCCAAAGGAAATCGAAGGAATGGTTGGACTCCATGAGGGAAGTCGAGAAGGAAAGAGATGATGCAGTTACTTCATCAAGGTTTGCAAAGTCCTGAAGCATATCCTAGTGCGCATTTATATCAAAATACTTGTCAAAGCAGTAACATTTTATCATTTATCACAATGTAGGAAAACTTTAGACGAAATTGAGGAAATGAAAAAGTCTCACAGTGTTCAACTTTCTGCTGCAAAGTCAAAGTTTCAAAGTCATGTCGCACAATTATTGGAGCAGAAGAAAGTGCAAGATTCAGAAAAATGTGCCAAGGTACTATTGATCTAAAGTTTTAAATCATTTTTGCGGTATATGTTGCAGCATGCGCACCTGCTGGGTAAGGGTTATCGAGACCCAAGCTTGGATAAAATTACGATAAAAATGAAATGTGTTCATTATTTCGGATGGTGATGCAATTGCACTTGCTTTCAGTTCTCGTTGCACTTGAATTGGTATTTAGTAGGAAGAACGCAACAAGAACTCTTTCCAGGGCAGATGTAACATTTTGCGCATTGGAACCACTTAGATTCAAGGGTCCCAAGCAAGTGTACCAAAGTTTAGATAAATCTGAAAAGCATCCAACAGAAAGTAAAGTGAACTTTTTTGAAGCTTGCACTATAAAAGAAGGGAAAGTTTGTGTCTGGTGTCTGGTATTTGTTGATCCCTCTTTCTGTTGCTTTTTGGGACTAGTGTTTTTATAAATAATAATACTTCCTAGTCACTTGTACTATTTATCATTTATCATGAATGAAAAATCAAGAAATGTTCAATGGAAAATCAACGAGGTATGAATGAATGCAAAAAAAAATATCAGTTAGCGTGGCATGGACTCTGGCAGTAGAGAGCAGAGGGTAACTTTTTCATTGTCGGACTGACTTGCCCCATTTCATTCTTTCTGATCAATTCTTTTTAGATTCATGAGTTACAATCAGAACTGGATCGGGTGAAACTCTCGTCATCACAGATTCAACGAGCCTTGTCGATGAAAGTGCAGCAGTTGCAAGCAGCCCTTGGTATTTGCTTAGGAGGGGTAAATCAAAATAATAGTAACAACAGTTCGACTTCGGGCCTAGGACCAGGGCCACTCCATCAACTTCATCCTAGACAGCAACAACAGCAGCAGTACCAGAACCCTGTTGCAGCCTTCGGCAATGCTGTCACCAGTGCGGCTGCTTCTGCCTTTAACAATTGCTCTGATCACAGTCATCATCACAGCTCTCCTGTCAACCTGCTCGTTACTGGTGACAATGTGAATTCGACCCAAACACCATGTTTGTCTGGAAATTCGGATTGTACATCTGCCGCATTTAACCAACATTCTTGCTCAACCACTGAAACTTTTGGGATTGATTTTATTGGCAATTTGATTTTGTGATGTTTTTGTTCACTTTAGCAAGTTTTCTTAGCACGGATGTGTATAAATCCTTTATACATTTTTCTGATCCTCTTTTTAATAAAGTTTATCGTTTTTAAAATTGATTCATGAGGCAATTGACATTTTGTTCGAAGTCAAAAAGTCGTATTTTGGTACACTCTTTTATGAATTTCATCGGTTTTGACCGAACATCTTTTTACAAGTTTAATATTTCTAACTAGGTAAAAGAAGGTATTACAAATGGAGTAAATTGTTATTTCGCTAGTTCTTTCCCCACACATAGAAGAATCCTGAAAGGGAAGGGTTAAAAAATTATTGTGATTTGAAACACTTAAATCCGTAAAATTCATTGTATTACACGGATGGAACAACTTAAATCTTTTTCAGAATAGAACACATTTCAAATTATCTAGTTGACACTGTAAAGAACAAGTAAAAATGGCACACAGGCAAAAGATGGAGTTTTTTTTCCTTTCAATTCTCTGTTGATAACTTGTTGGTTACGCTATAGAAAGAATGAATAGATTATCACATTCTCTATTTTATCATCCTCTGATCCGTTAGTATTTTGTTAATCTACCGTTTCATCGATCCTTTTAGTTAATAAAATAGTTGAGTTGGGTTTAGGCACGCTTTGAAATTGAATAAAATCCAGAGGGAATTATGCTTTTTGAACAATTAGCTTTGACACGCTACACGATAAAAATTTGTACTAGAAGCAAAGGATTTTAAGGACCAATGCACCCTTGAAAATTTTAATCCTCTTTCTTTGAAAGGAATGGAAACTCTGTTCTAGCTTTCACCATAAAGGGAATAGTTGCATTAAACTGTGATAATATTGACTATTCAGAGAACTTTTTTTTTCTCTCGGCACCACTTTTTTTCTGTAATACATTTGAACTTGCTGTACAATGGTACAATATAAAAAAGTATACAATTCATTAGCTTGATTCTTTATTTTAATAAAAGTTGAAGGCATCGCCAAATGAAAGATACAAGTCCAAATGGACACTTGAGAAAATAAAAAGAAAACATTTTTCTGGTGGATCCGGTACCCTATAGCTGTTCGGAAACTGTATTACTGAACTTTGGGGATTTATGAAGTGTTATACCCTTTGCGCATTTAAGAAATTCTCCGAGGAATTCTACGCGAAGAGAGATTTTCTGAAGTGGTGTTACTTAAGTGACACACACCTAATGATAATAACCCCATCGCCAATCATTGTCTGAAATATAATTTGGTCAAACCATTGCATGCATATTAAAAAAGAATTTCTCGGGTGATCACGAGTGGATCTATGTTATTTTTTAATTTATTGTTGCTGGCAAGATAAAATGTTTCTAGAACAGACACCTAATGCAGTAGGTAGAATAAACATAAAGCATCGGATAGAATTTCAACGACACTACTCTAGTACTCTGTACTGTTTGCATAACCAGTAAACACTTTTTATTCGCGTGTCTTTTAAAATAAAAACCATAAAACATTTGGTTTCATGCGGTTGAGTCGATTTCATTCAAAATATTTTTCCCTTCCCTTGTCAACATCTTGCTATTCTATATGAATGCTAAGACTTCTGAGATGGTTCTATGAAAATAAAATGAAGGGACGAAATGCATTTTTGTTTCCTCTGAATAGTTCGGCCGTTTAATTTCGAAAACTCTTTTAATGAAGTACGAAAGAAGGGGAGAAAGAAGAATCCTAATAATAGAATAGAATGGAACAGAATGCACAAAAAATGAGACAAAGGAAGCGTATCCTATTCTTTTTATAAATGACGTGCGCAGACGTATCAGTCTGAGATATATGATCTGAAAACTAACCCTTTCATTTCACTTTTTCTTTTTGTAATTCACATTTTGTATAATTATCAACCAGTGCGTCCACTTCAAGCGATCCCCCTTGTCGGTTTTATGATTAGACACACAGCACGCGTATACTTGTCTGTTTATCTATATTTCATTTTACAAAGGTAACTCTACTACTGCTTCTATACTACTACAAACTTACATTTTATTGAAAGCGAAGTGAACTCGTCATCAACTGCATTTATCGACGGGACAGTGAATTGTTACAAAAACAGCCACTGATTACACAATTACACCATTTCCAATTGTAGTTAAGTTTGAACGCGCGTTTTAAGATGTTTTTTCTTCTGAAAGTAAGACTTTCGTTCCCGAAAGCTTTATTTATTTCAAGCTCTCTCATCAATTTGCATAACCGTTCAGAATTATCTAATTGGAATACATTACATGTAACAGTAATGGGTAATTTGTGAAAAGAGCAAAGACGAAACCGTAACGAACTTACTATGTGTATTAAAAGCATTAAAATAGAAACATTCACTTCACTATGTAATAATACTCTGATCGCGATTCTTTCAGGTCATTAGTTAAAGAGTCATGTAGACACTATTTCTAAAAACTATCTGCAATTACAGGTTTTAAAAAATATTTGAAGCAGATGTGCACATCATAACCGTAATCGTAAATTTTAGCGAGGAAATACACATTTAAAGCAATAAAATAGAAGATATCCCATCAACATATTTCATATTATTTCATTACTTCAATTATGCTTCACATTGTTCTTTAAATATGAGTCACCTGAAGTGAGGAAAAGGAAAATCGAAAAGAGTTAAAAGTTTGTTCCATTATCAGAAGCATTTCATGATATCATTCAAAGAACAAAATACTTATGACTTGAAAGAATCAACACATTATACGTAAATATGTATTATTCATTGCCAAACTCACTACTAAAATAGATGTTTATCCCAAGTTGCCCCTCCTCAAAAAATTAGAGTAATAATAAAGAAAAAACAGTAGTTTAACTATAATGTGACTCAATTAAGTAAGTGAAATCATGAGAAAGGATGTCATTCAAAAGGATAAACTAAAACAATGCTTAAAGTTAAAATGGCAAGAAAGCTCATTATTTAAAGTTGTACTTAAAAAGAGGCTATCAGATAGCTTGTGCTTGTACTTAACTTAATTCAAGAAAAAACTGTCTTAGTACTAGAACTCGGATAGATTGTCTTTATATTACATATAGAGTTTATTCATCACAGCAAATGCATGTGTACAGATCATTTAGCATTGGAAATTTTCTCTTTTCTCAGTTGATTTAAATCATTGATCAAATTCATCAGAAAGCAAACTATTAAAAAACGATTCAATTCTCCTACATCTAGGTAAAATATCTGATAAATTCAAATCAAGAGTCGGTTCAATTCAAAAATGATCACTTGCAGAGAATGGTCATAATAGAGTCTTTCGTACTCCAGGAGATGCCACTGAGACTTTTTCCAGTTTCTGGTGTCATCTGGAGCTTGCAGAGTTTCATTCCAAACGAGATCTCAAAGGAAATGCTTTGGGTGCCCACCTGACAATTTAATTTACTGATCGCTTCTTCCTGGTTGGTCAACTCGAATTTCAAGCCTTCATCGGCAGTTTCTTCATGGCTTATTTCTGACTCCAAGAAGCCATCGACCTTTATGGTGTATCCACGGACTTTCCAAGTCCTCTCCTCAGCTTCCGAGTCCATCCGTTGGATTTTCGGATCAGCCGCATTGCTTCCATCACCACCCGCTGCTAAGGACCTGAGAACGTTACGAGAGAAAGCGACTAGTTATAAGTACTTTGTCTTAAAGATTTGATACTTGTGGAAAATAAATTATTTTACTTTTTTCAATTTTATAAACTTACCGTTTACTCATTTTAATGAAATGCTCGAAATGGTATCTTGATTGTCTGTGGCGAAACCGAAAAACAGCACACCACGACAACACCCCACGAAGAGGCAGGCCCGGACAGGAGTTAAATACAGTAGGTCAGCACGTCTCTGTGAATTCTCAATATTAGTACGCTGTACGCTGCGACATGCGCTGCTGCTGCTGCTCACAAAATAGGAATATGAAAAAATCATTTTTCAATTTCCATGATTGAAGATTTTTTCTTCTAAAATTGACCGAAATTCAAGAGCCAATCAAATGTAACATTTTTTCACCTTTCCATGCCAACTATAGAATTCTGGAGTCCATGACATTACCTTAGAGACGTTCCGTGCATCAGGACCCAAACTATACAATATACTACGTCACACCGACAACAGGAGAATTCAGAAGTGCATGATACCAGATACCCTTAACAAAGTTCCGTTTCCCCTTCTCCGGGTGTTTTCCTAGGCAGATGGGATTCAATGGTTCTGTAAAAACCACCATGTAAGGTTCCATTAAATCTCCCATAAAGCGTGTCCTGCAGGATTCAGCATTGAATAATGTCAAATGAATTTTCATTCTGAAAAAACTGAACGATGATAATCACTGCCTGAAAGCACCACTCAACTATTAGAAAATGAAAACTGGGAAAACCTTCCTACCCTAAAACCTTTTACACGTAAACTATACTATACAACGATCCGAATTCTTCGCCTCGCTTTCCCCTTCTACATGAATCCAAAATCCAAAGCGTAGGAAAGGATATTTACCAAGGTAGTGGATTCGGTGCAGTGCAGCTAGAAGCTGGCACATGTCAATGAAATTAGATCAGATTGAATTAGTCGCTCATCCAGTACACACACGTGCCTCGGAAGGAAGGGTTGTTTATATTAACATTAAAAGTCTTCATTTTGTGTTACAAAAAAGATTTTAATAAATTACACACCGAAGTTATGTCACGTGTTTTGTATTAGTAACTCTACTATTATCTCTCATTTAAAAAATTCAGGTCAATTACAAGAAAGTGATTTCATTAAATTCTTTCGTATAATATAATACTAGCAAGTCCAGCAAAGAATATCCATCGAACCCAAGATGAATTCAAACGAGCAAGCGAATTCGTTCTTTCCTTCTCCCGAATCATTCAATAGATCGATTGGGGCAGTTAAAATTGACGACGTTGCTAATTACCCCGGAAGCCTTGGCCAGTTATTGTCATCAGCTCCATTTTCTTCTTTTCTCCACTCACCCGCGTCAGTTTCTTCGTCTTCATTTGACACGTCAGGATGTGGTGAAGCCGATTTGAGTGGAGACGAGACCGGGATGAGAAACTGTTACAGCAGTCCATCGGCAGGTGTCCCTTCACCTCCCTCATCAACTTTGAGTACGAGTCCTGAAAAATCTAATAATTGCTTTCAATACCAGCCAAGTACCCCACAACGCATTTCCAGAAGGGACATGGGAAAAGTTCAAGAAACGGAGATTTCTACATCAACGCTTTCACCTTCCAAAACGGGCAATGTTCAACAACAGCCACAGCCTAGGACAAGGAGAACGAGAAAGAAAAGCCCCACTGTCGTTTTAAGAATGAAAAAGTTTCGTCGAATCAAAGCAAACGATCGGGAGAGACACCGAATGCATCTTTTAAATGCTGCCCTGGAGCGACTTCGTCTAGTCCTTCCCTCAATGCCACAAGATCAGCGTTTAACAAAGATTGAAACTCTTCGATTTGCCTACAATTACATCTGGGCCTTAAGTCAAGCGGTCTCTGTAATTAAAAACTTGAAGCCTTCGTCGTCAGGTGCCAACGACGAGTTGGAGAAGTGGGACAACACCACGGACAATGGAGATATAGAAGATATTGGCCCTTACGACTGTGAGATCGTGGACGGAAACTACGTGGTTCGTGTGGGTAATGTGAGAATCGTTCTGGATCGAGAAGGATGCCTTGTTGAAACATTGGCCACGCGACCAGCAACACCTCCACCACAGGATGATTATAATTCATTACTGTTACAACAGGAATCGGGTTATTTCCCCTCAGATAATGACATCCATATGTATCAACATCAACACCAAATTTTCACCAATAATAACAACAACAATGCTGTTATTAGTCCAAATGGCAGTCCATGTTTCAATGAGCGACATCCGGCTCATCAAAACTTTTACCCTCAACAACAGCAGCAGCAGCAACAACAACAAGCGCGTCACCACAAGCAGCCGATGGCGCAAAGTGTCATTAATAGCTGTGAACCACAACCGCACGTGCCCTACGTAATGCCACTTGGGTATCATCAGCACCATCACCACCAACGACCCACCGGTGTGACGCCATTTGATAATGAGGTTCCTGTAACCACTAATCATCATCAGATTATTGATGTTGATTGTTCGTCCAATTATAGTTTTTGTAGCAGTTCATTTGACGATGAGACTGATCCATCAGCAATGTCATCTGCCACTTTTAACCAAAGAAGTCCCATTAAAGATAGTCAGCAACGCCAAATTGGATACTACTGAAGTAAAATTAGAATACTTTTTCATTAATTTCAAAAACAAAATAATTGCATTCTAAACGATTGCATTAACATTATGGTTAATAATGGACTAAAACATGTTTTGGATGCCTTCTACTAATAATACTTACAAGTAACATTTTCATATAACTTCATTTTGTATTCTATTTGAATTTATTGATTTCGACATTGTGTCTAGTCTTCCACTGGTCGATAGCTAGTGTGCTTTAAGTTAAATACGTACATTCAATTATTTATCAACATTATTAAATTTTTGTGTAGCTTGATTTTTCTGTGATAATTTACCATTAAACATTATCTCTGAATACGGTTATTTAATAAATTATGTGTATGTTTACGTACTGTACATTTGTAAAATTACTAAAATACTTTTAAAATAAAATATGAAAACTAAATGTCACTGCATTTATTCCGACACCAACTATTTTCATCTAGTATACATGATTCATCAGCATGATTTTTATATAAATAAAGTTCATTATTGGCATTTTTACTATTACACGAAGAGCCGGTGAGTAATCCATTTTTGTTGACTACAATGGATTGTTTCAATTGGAGATATTTTACGGTAATTATTCAGCTAATCTGCTTGTGACGGCGATGACATAAAAAGACTGATTGAATCACCGTGAAGTTTTAAAATGGGGGTAATGTATCGTAAACATGCATAAAGAGTAGAGGTGCCCTTGTGTCTAAAAGTGTGCATTACCTACCTGGTCAATTCCAACAGATTAAGGAGGGGAACGAACAGACTCAACTAACGTTTATCCATTTTCGATGCTGCTGGTGGGGTGGAGTGGACAACAGGTAAAAATGTAACTTTCTGTAGCATTCATTCATTTCACTCCAGCTCTGAATGTTTGTTTATTTTCACTCGGAAGTTCGGAGCTTGCATGACTCGGCTACACGCTACACGCATTCATTTTATCTCACTGTTGAGAAAGGGAAACAATCATTTACATAGAAGTCTGTATTGAAAGCCAGCACTTGATCACTGGAAGTCACACAATGAACTTTGACCCAATTTCCGGGTTTAAACGCATGAGCTTTTACTGTTACTGACTTCCGTGAGCCGGAAACAGGTGTATGCGGTAGCCATTTTAAAACATGTCTATGCAAATCCAAATAACAAAAATAAAGGGACGATATTGTAATATGGATATTATTGAGAGCGCTCAAAGACAAAGTAATGAATCATAGCCTTTTATAATTCGTAGAGGTAGTTTAAAAATAATTTTCTGATTTATCATGCATTCTTCACTTGAAAAGTGTTAGATTGATGGAGTGAACAAAAGCTAAAATTGGAAAATTATGGTGCAGTGATTTTACTCAGTTCTGCTAGACTCATCCATAAACAATGTAAAACTCAATCGATTGAGTTCTTTTGTTAAGACCAAACCCCTCGTAAAAATTTGCGTGTCATTATTATTACTATTCGTATTCGAATATTATTTCTGAATACATTGTGCATACTGCATAGGTAATTACCGAGTCTGAGTGAACGATTCCCCCAAAACTTGTGATTTACATTTTCCAGAAAATATCGTGTAATTGTTGGGCAAACTCCCCAAAAAGGAACTGAGTCATTAGTCGCATCAAACCGTGCAGCTGCAAACGAAAACATTTAACTTGTTGTTTGTGAGTATTTTCATACTAGAATCCGAATGTCTCTTGTTCCCATTCAGAGTTGATTGTGCGCACTACCAGAAAACACGGATTTACACCCAAATTTCTATTTTGAGCTGGATTTCGGGTGAAAAATGTTGGGCTTTTAGCTGCAGGTTGTCCACCGGATTAACGATGCAATTTTATTACCATCTATGAATAACTGAAAAAGGAAGATAAAAGGACCGCTGATTAAGTACCCCATCCACGGATGTTATATGCATAATAATGCGATTCTCGTTATGTACGGGTGTATATTTGCAACTTGCAACATCCCTCTTCCCGCACGAGCCAAAAAAAGTGTCAAACAAAAGTTGATGTGAGATGTGATGCATTACTTTACCAGCGGCCCAGCGGCACATATTCTAAAAGATGATTATGATTGTGATTGTTAGAATGGATATGGAGATGGAGAATGGGGGTTGATCCTAATCCTGAAAAGACCGTTTTGCTCCTGTCACCTTTGAACAAAACGGCAGGGAAGAAAGCCCCGAATTTATAAACTCCGCACATTAAGCGATCGCAGAATCCATGAAATAATGCTTCGAAAAATGCACATAAAATTTTTTCCTGTGTGTTCTTTACTACCTTCTGACATGAAAGAGAAAAGACAAAAAAACACATTCTTCAGTTAAAAGGGAATGAATATGATTCAGCTGGATGGATGGCCGCTTTTGTATTGTATTTTTATGCTCATATTTCCTTCTCTCCCTTCTCGCATTTTATGATGAACCTCTATTTATAAGTGCGTTTTATATTTTATGCAGTATGTGTACCAGAAATTATTCTGGGGGAGCTAAAAAGCTAAAAACTCGCTCAACAATGGTCCATTGAAGGAAAAGATTCATAATTTTCACTCACCAGCACTTACTTGTTTGGCTCTTACCTTACACTCATGGCGCTTTCGTTTGTTCAATCTTTGTATTCTCTTGCTAAGGGGTAGGGGACTTTGCTTTAGCACATTAGATGCTTTTCATGCAGATAAAGGCTCAGCATTCGTAGTCAGTGCTGGATGGCTATGGATGGCCCTGCCTTTACAGACTTCAAGTTAAAAGTGGTTGTCATTGCATGTAAATATACACACATAAGGATGAACATTATTTTTAGAAGAAGAGGGTGCACCAGTGATAATGATCATGATCAATACTTCATATGGAAGTACAAACAATATTTTAATTCACTTTTATTTGGAGTGCATGAGCAAAGAGACATGAGAATTTTTATTACATAGAAATGGTTGGATGTCCGAATTGTCGGATCTTGATTGCAATAACGATAATACGATATTTCTTTTTGGATTGCCAGTTATAAGTAACTACCGATTCAATTTTCAAAAATGTACATGTAAAAGAGCAGGCTAAAGAATACAACCACCATCAAAGCCGTACAGAAAGCGAGACAGCCTCCGATAATTCTGTAAGTGTCACACACGAATTTTACCTTCCTGTATAAGATCAAATATTTACAACATTTAACAATTAAAGTTGCATACGCAATTTTGAAAGTGGCTTAAGAATACCGCCTTTACCTCTTCATTTTAACCACGTCCTTCTGCAAACGTGTAACTAGCAATGATTTCATCTTGCTGACTTCTGTCTCCAACTCCAGATTTCTTTGGAGTGTTTTGAATTCATTTCTAATAAATTGAAGGGGCACAATTAGAATATTGTTATCTGACTGAGATTGTAAAATGAGATGATTTCTTTATGTAACCTACCTTAGGACGCGATGCACATTTCTGAAAGCGACGCAGCATTCCCTTTCACACACAACTTCTGTGGATGAGTAACCGTCCCCTGATTCATAAGGATTTCGATTTCCAAAGCATAATGTAAAAAATTCGTGGTAAATTCTTCCGCAATCACGATCAGGAGTATGTGACAGGTAGTCATTTCGCCGGGAAAAGCACTGATTTGCAAATCTGCCTTCAATACGTGGCCTGGATCTCATGTTAAGATATCGTTCACTGTATTGTCGCACAGCGTCCATTACAGATCCACGTGCCCAAGATGAAAGGGTGGCGGGGGTCGAAGTTTGAGGGCTGGGACAGGAAGTCGGAATTGACAGGTACACACGAATGATTTTATGGTAAGAAATCACCTTCCGACATGTGGGACATGTGCCCCTTCTATATAAATCAATGGCACGCTTTAGTCAAGATGCAAATCGCAGAAAAATGTATGACTGAAATAAAATTGCTGAATTATTTACAAGGAACTTCCTCCTTCGATATTTCTTCTCGCCCGAAACCATTCCGTGATACAAGCTTTATGGAACAAATGACCACACGGGGTGCACACGGGTGAAGACCAACGGCTTGCTGCTTCTGCTTCAACGTGGTGATTGATATTCCTGTCAAGTTCGATCAATTCATCATGCTCTTCTGCATCGCCGTCATTTGTATTACTAACAGTAACATTTGACCTTGTTGTTAAACTTGATTGGCATATGGGACATTCTAAATAATTGGAAGAAGCCATATTATTCACTTCTAATTTTGGAAGTCCAAATTAATTTTTGGATCTGTTTGACTGAAGTTATAAAAAGGATTATCCATCGATTGTGCAGGTTAAGTGTTAGTAAATGTGATCATTAGGAAACGGCGTTAAGAAAATAATCCATCATTAGGATCAGGATTAAATAAAAAGGAGAAAGTATAAATGATGCTGGGACATTGGACGATTATATAACATCAAAAACATAAAGCAAATCTCCATAGCTCTTCCGGTCTTTTGTCTTTTCGGCAGGTAATCGCTACTTCCATTTCCATTGCCTGGATAATCCACTTTTCCAATACAACTTCATAGGGGTACATTGAGACTATGTTCCATTTTGGCTTTGTTCACATTGCGCTACCATCTATCTGAACCAACGAATTGGTACGTAAATCATGCTTTTTGCAATGGAAAATGGAATGGAAACTTCCTTCCATAATATGGAACAACTCAACCCTCCCATTGCACCACCATTTTCATCTTGATTCTTCCACTTCCATATATTTTTCTACACTTTCAAGTTGGAGCATAGAAACACTAGCACATGAAATACATGGCAGACCTCCATATCATCATATCGCAAGCAGAAGATATCATCATATAATACCATAGTGGTATACCCACAGCCATGCTAAAAGCATACTACCAATCCTACATCATCACATGTTCCACTCAGAGATAGATTTCGGATAAGCCCATTCGGCTGTGATCATTTACACTGTTTTGAAAATCTGATTGAGTCAAGTGGAATTTTGACTAAGGAAATTTTCAAACAAATCACTAATCAAATCTTCAATCATGACTTTCTGGAGAGCAGCAGGTCTTAAGTAAGCGAAATGAAAGCATTTTATTTATAGTAGTGAATATTTATTATTTTAACTTTTATTTTCCAATTAGAGAAATTCTAATTGGTTCAGTCATTTATTGAAAAGTCAGTAAAAATGTGGTAATCGTACAGTATAGTAAACAAAAATGTAATAAACCTTCATAGTGTGCTTGCGCTTAATTGACAATTGAGTTTTTTGTTCAAATTGTTGCGACTGTAGAATTTTATTTTATTCTCATTAGTCATTATTGTAGTAATTTGTGATTTTAATTTCAGTTACATTCAATATTCTACCATTGCTGCCCGTGTGGTCCGCAATGCGTTGAAAGCGGAAGCTAGAGGGGAGGCTGCGAAGAGGGCGGACAGCGGAATTAAGTTTACACCTTGGAAAGATGGCAAGCCTGTCTCCTCCTCCTCTAGGTAATCAATAAATTAAAATAAAAGTTTAACAAATAATGAAAAGATTAAATGTCATTCAGCAATAATTACATAATTATGTTTTGACTCCCATAGTTAAACCGTGATCATCCGGTGCGTGGGCAAAAACACCAAACTGCCATTAAAGTCAACAATGAATTAAATAGAATAATGAGGTTCTTCATAGAGAAATCAATATAATTCTGTAAAATTGTAGAATTTTTCGTAGAATGTAATAAGATTATCAAGTCACCAATTATCTGCTTCTCAACATCAGTGTTTTATTGGAAATGTTTAAATATTATCATTGGTGAGGATGGGTGTGAACTTATACTTGACAAACATTAATACATTCTGATGTCTGAGTTCCAAAACTAAAATAAAATGCTTAAGTCTTGATGTACCACCCTTATGAAAGATATAACGAAATTTAGTTATTTTATTTGTTCGATATATAATACATAGATTTTAAAATACAGATTAATTAGTTTTGACTTAATTACTAATGACTGATTTCCGCGAGGAAGACTTGCGACGTCGCTCCTTGAACTCAATTATGAGGAAACAGATAATTCCAACTAAAAGGAATCCGGTCAAAATGAATAATTTCGGTTTTATACAGGAAATGTTGGAGTTAGCGTATCCAATGATAAAACCCATAGATTCCCAAAACCTATAATTACTGAAAGCTGCTTCCTCCTTGTCTGGGAAGATGTACCCATAGAACGCTATAAACCATTTATCATGTTAGCAGTGACTTCAGAAACTTAAGCATTTGTCAATTTGTCGTAATTGGGATTGTAGTGTTTTTACCGTTTATTTGCGTTTGCCATACAGCATCCGCCGCACCTTTTCATTTTTAAAATGCATGGAAAATAATAGTCAAAGACAATAATTTAGTTTTATTATGGATACATTCTATTCTATGAACATATTCTCACCCCAGAATCCAGCTATCACAAAGTATATCACTGGAGTATCCGGATTTGGCTTCCAGAAGAAGTACACTCCTATAATGGCAAGGTTGATTAAAGCACCTAAAATAAAAATGGGACCTCTTCCAACATGTCTCATAATGGGTCCAAACGCCATCGATAAGGTTGCATCAACAACACCATAGCATATAATCACATATCCGACATATTGAACACCCTGTGAAATGCAGTGCATTCAAGTTTAAGTATTGCCACAAGAGGTTTTGGGGTTTCATTATCTTTAAATTAAATTTTACCCATGAGCAGGTTATATAAGCCTGAAAAGTTAAAAAACAAATTATCGGTAATCATATTTATCATCATGTCCCGGCGCTTACAACTACGCTGCGAATCTAGCACTTTAGCATGGCACCAATGAGTAAAGCATGAGAATAACCCAAAAGGTAGACGATAGATAATGATGATGAAACGTACAAAAGCAAGTCAGCTGCTTCTGAGCAAAATACACACGAACACGTGAATCGAACTCGAACATTATTAAAATTACTAAGAGTTGCAAAAATATTACTCAATCCTCAGGGAAAGTTATATAGTTCCTTTTTGCAAGTGATTAAGTAAAGAAAAAGTCTCCAATGAAACTAGGAAGCAAAAGCAGCTCCATTCAAGCTGCTCTTGGCGTCTTCGCGTTTGCTTCCTGACTTTCTTTTTCGCCAAGCTGAAGAAATGGTGTTTGGAGAAATTTTACAGGCTGTCGCAGCAATATTTGAAGTACTGCTTAGATTTCTGGGAATGAGTTCTGTCAACTCCATTTCACTAGGACCAAACTCCCTCCGAGTTTTCATTAAATACGCAGGGAAAACCATTTCCGCCGACTTGGATCCATCCTGGACAATTAAGAAAGTGAAAGATGTGATTGCCCCAAAATTAGGAGTCTCTCCAGACGAAATTAAAATCATTTTTGCAGGCAATGAGCTGCCTGACTCATTTGTATTGGAGGTAAAGAAATTGGAACATTTTCATGAAAGAATGCTATTAAACAATTTACATATATCTTCTCTTAATCAATTTTTTCCAAACTTATTTTGTCAGTCTTCTGACGTAGGTCAACAAAGCTACTTACATGCGGTACGAGTACGGTTACAATTAAAGGGAGATCAAATACAACTTCCGGAACCGAATACCAATTCCCCCAATGGAGAAATTCCTACAGAACCCTCAAACCAAAGCGAAGAAGAGCAAGTCTCGATTGCTCAAGCCTGTACGAGAAGTTTTGTTAATACCAGCATGAGCGATGTGAGTGTCAACGTTAGTCATCTTAACGAGGACCAAGATAAAATTCATTCGCCTGAAGCAATTTCACCTCCTCCTCGTGACACAAAGTCACACTTTTTCGTCCATTGCTCTACTTGTGAGGATTTGAAAGAGGGCAAATTAAGAGTGCGATGTGCCAAGTGCCTTTCCGGTGCCTTCACAGTCTTGAGACATCCGCAGTGTTGGGATGACGTACTGATTCCACAGAGAGTATGTGACAATACCAGAATACACATAACCTTTTGAAGTTATTTATTTTCCCCCATTTTGAGACTCACTTAACTTTTCTTTCAGATTGAAGGTGTCTGTGAAGTGGAAAATTGCGAAGGTACTTATGCCGGATTCTTTTTTAAGTGTGCTAGTCATGTCACAAGCGGCGAGGATGACTCTTCGCCCCCGCTTCAACAAGTAAAAAGGAATGAAGATTCGGTGCCATGTCTCGCCTGTGGAGACGCAAAAGATATTGCTCTAGTATTTACTTGTCCGGGCGCTCATACCACCTGCATTGATTGCTTTAAACAGTATGCAACAATGAAAATTAGTCAACGCGATTTTGTCCAGGTATGCGAAGTGAATTATCTTTTTAAAAAAAGACGCTCTTTGTTATGGAAAATGGGAAATCATTTTGTAAATATAAGACTACTTTGAATTGAGATTCAGGACCCTGTAGTAGGATACACTCTTGGCTGCCCAGCTTTATGTGAGAACTCTTTTATCAACGATCCGCACCATTTTAAAATAATGGGGAAACAGCAAGTAAAATTACATACTTTTTTTCAAACGCTCATTATTTTGTAGTATTTCCCTGCACAAATTAAACTTTAAATCGTTGCTTTAGTATGAGAGGTACCAGCGATTTGCTACGGAAGAATGTCTATTGCAAATGGGCGGTATCTTTTGTCCTCAGCCAGATTGCGGAATGGGGATCATTCCTGAAGACGTTAATTGCAACAAAATAGCTTGTTTGCATGGTTGTGAGGTAAGACGTTACAAATTGCTTTGTTTTCCATGTAAGTTTCACATGAGATAATAATGCTGTATTTCTTTTACTTTTACAGTACGTCTTTTGCAGGAGATGTTTAGAAGGATGGCACGTAGGCGCCTGTCGCCAGGAGGGCGAAGTGCCAGAAAGTTGTACAGGGTCAGGTCCAAGTTCTACAGGATATTATGTTAGTGCAGACAGAGCTGCTCAAGCGCAGTGGGGAGACCCAACAAGACGTGCGATGCGATTATCAACAAAGCCCTGTCCTAATTGTCGAGTGCCAACTGAAAGAGCAGGAGGTTGTATGCATATGGAATGCACTAAGTGCAAATTTCAGTGGTGCTGGGTTTGTCAAACGAAGTGGAATCGGGAATGCATGGGAAACCATTGGTTCGGATAAAAAGTGAATCTGTCCGATAGAAATATTTATACGATATGTGATGTGATAAAAATTGATATAATTTTAAATTTGTTCTTAACTTTGTACATATTAAATTATTATGCCTGATGTCTTTGGTGAACTAAAGCATTGAGAAGCATTTTTTGCATATAATAAGCAAAGCATATGTAAACAATGATACACCTTGTAATACATACCTGAGTGAAATCTGCACTGAAGAAACTTTGCTCCAGGCCCGAAAAGATGGTTAAAGGAATCAATAATAATTGATAAGGTCGTTTCATTTGACGGAGTGTTGCAATTAATTGACTTTTCGTACTCATTTTATCCGCGTCCGCTTCCAGTCTTTCCTTTTCTCCATACCTGACATGCGAAACAAACAAGATTAAACAAAACAATAATATAATAATGTCAGCACCAATTAATAACCCAATGTAATCAATCAATCACCTGCCAAGAGAGTCTAGAAAGGTGGCAGTGAATCCAATGGCAAGCAAACCCAAGCCAACACAGACACCGCAAAATATATTAATTTTTTTCTTCAGGTCTGCCGACTTCTCGTCATCGTCTTCCTGGAATAAATCTCCAGGACAGAATGTCACACCACACTTTTCCAACTGCGTCTCATTTGGCTTCCAGTTTGACGTGCCGGATGACAAAATCAAGGACGAAATCAAGTTACCCCAGATTTGTGAACTTTGAAACAGGCAGAAGAAAATGCCGAAAAATTTCACGATAGTCACTTCGATGTCATCTCTAGTGAAGTGGGCGTATTTGTTTCCTATCTGAAGCAACAACAACCATGATATTTCAGTTTTTAATATTAATAACGTTATTGTTACCAAAATTTGTCAACCGTGAACTTACATGTGTCAGATAAAAGCACTTGGAAGCCCTGCGTAAACACAAAACATCATTAGAGTTAGGGAAAACATGACTAACACAACAACAGTAAACTTCTGGAAAGTCGATTTTACCAAAGAGGAGCTCCTGACAGTCCTACGATTGCCGCGGTTGGTAAAATTGTTGCAAATCTCGGATAAAATTGTGCCCCCATATAAAACATGTAGCCACACATGGCTAGCACAATTGCCCACTTAGAAGTCAACTTTCTAATTGCTACTGTAGGAACTAACAGGGAGGAAATGATAAGAAATCCGTAGGTCGTTGACATTCCATACGTTCCAAGTCCTTCCTTTTTGAAAATTTTGAAACACGAAAGGTTAAATGTAAATGCAACAGTCACTAAGATTTGAAGCTTCACATGAATTTGTTTCATTTGAAGCTGGGCAAATAAAAATGCTTTTTGCAAACCTGTGGATGCAGCGAGCTCTGAAGATTTGATATGCTGTTGAAGGAGGTGAATAAGAAGAGAAACCCGATGCTGACAACAAAGACGTTTTTCATTATCCGCTTAGGTTCAGCGGGACTGAATTTTTGCAACTCTTCGAGACTCATCGACTCCACTGTCATTTTCCGATTATTGTGTTTCTTGTCTTTTGAAGTCATTTTGGAGATGTCACTTTTTCCACCAAACAGTTCAATATAAAACTTTTTTGTTAGGAAACAAAACTAAAATTGAATTGATTTTATAGTTTTTGCGGCATAAATGCACTTTGAAATTATCAGAAACAAACGAACACGAGGTACGAGAGTAGGTACGTTCATTCAGCTTAATTGTCAAGGTGGACAGAAAATAGTCTAGCAGTGCAAATGTAGTACATTCATTATCAAACAAAACATTAAACTGAATTCAATCCATGCTCATACACGTAAATTCATATATTGATTCTTCACTCTTGGTTTAACGAAGGAGGGAATGAAGACTGATATAAAATAGAGATTAATTTATTTAACGTAAAATTATAATTGAAATTTTTGGCTCTTACATAATGCAATTGTACTGCATGTTTCATTTTGACAGTAGTACACAAATGCAATGTTTATATTTAAGATTTACAAAAAGGTTCATGGTCGGGTTTATTTGTATGTAAATACTACATGGATGAAATGTTGTGCTAGAGGAAGATGAACTGTTATATACGTTAAATAATGTTTCCATAATGTGCAATAGTGTATTGATGCACTAACGATAGGAGTAGTAAAGGTGGTTTAATTGATAAATATTCGAAGCAGAAGCAGATTCAGAGGATTTGGTGCGCATCAATCTGTGACTCAATTAAATATTATAAAGAGGAGACATTCGTGTGCTTTTGTCTGTATACTAAGCAATGAATATGATAATTATTATTATATAACAACGTGAAAATTGCAGACACATCGCTCACAGTCAGGTAAACCCCACTATTTAAGTGCGTGAAACAATCTGCTATAAACATTTATTACTACATAGCTGTAGACTCTGGAACTTTAAATTCCTTTTATAACATTATTCAAGCTTAAGCTCTTTAACCTGGCTAATTTTCAGTCAGAATGTAATATAGATAAATACTATTCAAATATTATGTATTCAACGGATCATAATTGAACGTGCCAAATCATACTCATCTTATTATCATTAAATTGTCTCGACAATTCAAAGACTTCAGTTCAATAGTCTGTCTTTAGCTTAGTTATGATTATAAAAAATAGTATGAGTATGAATATTATTTATTTCCATACTAGAGAGAGAGACACTAAATTAAATATTTAATCGTTGAATTGAGGAAGTTAAGTTGTTAAATATTGAGTTACTTAAGATCGTTTGCCAGAAAAGTCTTATCCTTATCCGTCAATATCCATCAATATTGACGAATAAGGATAATATTGATCAATATTTAATAAGTAAGTTAAGAATTCTTTCTAAAAAAAGCGTCTGTCTTTGTTTCATATTGCACTTTATCCAAAAACTGATGACAGCAAGTTTATTGCGACTGTTGCAACTACACACGTAAACTAAGGTTGTGGAATCGCATAAAAGGGGCAAAGATCGAATAATTTAATCAGTTTATTTGTACTCTACACATAGGTCAGAAGTTTCAGAAGCATTCCAAAATTGAAGTGGCATTTAACTCTGATATCCAACCTATCTTATCAAATTTCATTAATAATTTTTATATGAGAACGTACCCCACTGCACGATTGATGACAATTTATTGACATATGTCACTTCACACATCACTCGATAATTGAATGAGTGAAGAGGTTACGCGGGTTTTGGTTCCAATTAATTGTTTACATCATTTATTGTGTGAAAAACATGTTTTGACTTTGACAATAATAATCTTTCGAACACACACAAAGCAGGAAAGACTCCGATTGTAGACATTCCATTCAAAGTAGATCATGGTAATCTAAGATTTGCTCTTTTGTTTGACTTTGTTAAAAACCCAGTTTCAGACAGACACCTAAATTCAAATGTTATTCACTACGCATTTCATTTGGCACATCAATCCAGTCATATTGCTTTTGTTCCATGAAATGTCAATGTCAGCGGAAAACTTGTGCGCGACAGCGGATGTAACTGTCAACTCACCTCAATAATAAACTAACTTGATATATGTATATATTTGCCACAAAAAATGTTATATGTAATGTTATCATTCATAACATGAATTGTATTTATTTATGATGAAATTGAATGTTGACACTCAAAGAGAAGGTTTTGTTATATATTATTTATTCATGATTTTTCTTCCGTAGATGCCATAAACTAAAAATAGTAATTCTATGTATATTAGAAAACTAGATGTCAACCAAAAGTGTAATAGGCATTAAAATAAAATAAAATAAAATTAATACTTATTTTTGGATTTGGGAACAAAATGAAAAAAAAGAAGTTTACTTTTAAAGCTATTGAAGTCAAAAACTATTCTTGTATACTGGACGCTCATTATGCTGCAATTGCTGCATAAAGACCCTGCAGAATCTCGTAACAATACAGATTAATAAACAGTGTTTGGTTAAGTCATTCTTGTACATTATTTATAAGTATACAAAAAATTGTTTGCTATCAAGTTTATAATAAACTTTTAAAATTAGTTGACTAGATTAACGCTTTTTCCTTTGCATAAACTCTATTCCAAGATATCCCACCATTCCAATGGCAATGTTTGCAAGCAAAATGTAAAGCTTTATTTTGACACATAAAATGTTTGTAAAGACATAAGCAATAATGAAACCCAGGGACTCCCAAAGTCGGTAGTTACTGAAAGCTGGTTCTTCATCTTGCGGGAAAAGGACTCCATAAAATGCTGCAATCAAGAACAGTTTGAACTTTTTAATGAATAATGGTCTGATGCAAAATAAATGTGAGATATCGCTTGACCGTTCTTACCGTTTATTTGGGTCTGCCATATTGCATCGCCCAAACCCCATAACCCAGCTATCACGAAAAACATGACAGGGGAGTCTGCACTCGGCCTCCAAGTTAATAGAGCTATGATCAATCCAACGTTGAGAAGTGCTCCAAAAATAAATATGGCCATCCGTCCTGTATATTTTATTATAGGACCGAAACTGACTGACCCAATGGCGTCCACCACACCGTAGCATATTAATACGTAGCCGATTTTCTCAATGCCCCAAGCACAATTCACATATCCCTTTAACGTTAACAATAAAAATAAAATTGATCACACAACAACGTAAGCCTCTAGAAATAATTATTAAACATTTTAATAGCTTACCGCGGTGTACTCAGCATTAAAAAATCCCTGCTCCATTCTGTAAAAAAAATTTGTTCACTTGAACTCTTTTTGTAAAAACTATTAATAATTTAAATGTAAATGAACTTATGAATAAATTACTTACCCGGACCAAATTGTAAGCGGAATCATTAGGAGTTGTTTAGGATTTTTCATATGTCGGAATGTAGCAAACATTAGTTGTACGCCAGTGAGTTCAGAGGTAGATCCTGTACGCTCCTTTTCCCCATACCTTTTGTCATTTCAAAACTATTTTTACAAAACTTTCTTTCGGACTCAGTCATCAGTTAGAAGAATTTGACCCATTTTGAATATTTGTATTACTATACCTTGTTAAAGGATCCAAGAATACAGCAAGAATGACAGCGGCTAGTAGCGAGCATCCTAAATAGATACCAGCCAACGTGTATCTAGTGGACGACTTGATTCCTCCATCTCCACCATCATCATCATCATCTTCATTTAACGCGTCACAGAACTTTGTGTCAGGACAAAAGTTAACTCCGCACATTGTGTCGATATCATTAGAACAGGTCCTTGAATCTTGGGACAATACACCGGAAGAAATCAAATTTCCCCAAATCGCCGAACTTTGGAAGAAAAGGAAGAAAATCCCAAAGAATCGAACGATAATAACTTCTGGATCCGCTGCTCCTGTCAACTGTGTGTACTGGTGACCAACGTGGGTCAAATATGTGCATTTTGCACTCCATAGAGGGGCTGCCCCAAAACCATTCACCACAGCGCCTTCAGAATTGCAAATAGAACAAAATTAGTTTTTGTTTAACTTTGGGTAAATGTTTTTAGGTTTTCCCAAATAATATTATTTGAAACATTATCCTTTTTCACTCCTCCCAATGCAACATATCTTTAGAATTTCACAGGATTCGAAACAGTGTAGATCGTAAATAAATAATGTGGCATAAATTTGATAGAATGTCATTTAAATTGTTTATTCAATGGCACCTGGAATCAAAGTCGCGTACGATGGTTCAAACTGAGTAGCGATGTAAGTACTATAACAAAGCACTGAGCATACAAGCGTCCACTTTACTGTAAATTTTCTATTAAACACATTCAATTTTACCCAGTTAATATATATCCAAAATTGTGTATGTCGAAATCGAATCCGTTTTCAAGAATTACTACAAATTGCAATTCGGAATTTACCGGATTAGAAACGTTGGCAAGAACATGCTGGAAATAATCAAAGCAGCATAAAGCGTGCTCAAGGACCACGTACCCAATCCACCCTATTTTGAAAAAGAAAGTCTTATGACGATAAAAGGATAAAATGTAGGTATACAAATTTAAGACAGACTTAGACTTACAGAATTAAGGGAACTTTGAAGAGCCGCCATACTTTGAAACGCAGTAAATAGAAATGTAAATGCAAAGCTGATAAGAAAGACATTTTTCAACATCCGCCGATTCTCCTTGGGTCCATAGCTTCTTGCTGCTGCTGGAGTGATTTTATTTCCATTTGGATCAATGGTGGTCAATTCTAATCCATTATTTTTCGAGACCCTTTCCTCATCTTCGCCATCCGTAAAGCCAGGGTTAGCGTGACCACTTTTATTTTCCTTGAAACTCATGTTTCCGGTTTGTCTCGAATTAGATAATATGTGACTGTCTGACAATTAAGTTGATATATTGGATTGAGGTTGAAAATCGAAATTGAAACTATTTTTACTACTCGTTTGTACTACATTGCATGTATTTGAAGAGACACTTTTACCATCAAATCTGGAACTAACTTCAACTTACTACGAGAAACCTTTGGTAACTCATTCGCACATTTCAGCTTTTTAATGGCATGCATGGGCTACAGTCTACATTTTAAAATGTAGTTTTATATCTCTGTTTTATTGTGGCATTGTCTTTTCTTTCTCAATTCGATTTTATTCTTTATAACTTTATAACGATAGTCTATTGTAACGTAACGATTTTTATCTCTACAGCCTTATTGGTGGAAACAAAAGGGCGGATCAAGTCTCAATGAAGTAAAGAGACGCTTGTCGGAGGGAAATTCCGATTTGACAATTTATGAGTGATGCACTTTGTATAATACTTTCAGTTAAAAAGATAGGTAATAGTTTGTTAAAACCAGACGCGGCACACTTCATAAATTAGCTCACATAATAAATATTTTATCATGGTATGAAGAAGTCAAGCAGACAAATGAAACCGTTTCTCGATGTGCTCAACCGTCTATGTAGCAGATTAGTTCAAAGCTACTTTTTGCAAAGCGTTCATCAAATTGCTTACAGTTCGCTTTTTTATGTGTGGCATCAATTGAGCTTTACGTGGAAAATGATTGCTACATTGCCGTGGGCCATTACGGTGAATATCATGTCACTTTCAAATACGCAGGTGTGGTTAAGTATGCACTGCACACTGTATCGGAAAAGTCTTTGCTTTCCTATTCCCATTATTTGTACCATGATTAAAATGACTTACGTTGTTGGTTGACTGACACACGGTACACGGTACACGCTTACGGACAATACTTAGATTATTTTGGTGCTAATGCCTCTACCTGATTTTTATTGTGAACTATCATTTGACGTTTCATTTCAATCATATTGTCAACTTTTGACTGATCTGCACATATCATGCAAGAAAACAAGATCTGGAATATTTTTAATCAGCACATAACACCGGTCTGATTGATACGTAAGGGTAAAAGTATTACTGCTGGGAGCAGTAATATTGTCAAGAGGTAATGAACAACACTGAAAAAAACATTACCAAATTATTTTATGACTCGACAATTGATTCTAAAGAAAGGAAATAGGATATTTGGTAATTTTGTTTGTCAGTGGAAAAGGCTAACTATAGCAAGCTGCCATATATTTGATGCTTTTCCAATGCATTTGAATAGCTTAAACTAAACTCTGGTAAACTAAATTTTATTTAGGTTAAGCTACATTTGAAAATTTTCTGAGAAAGACATGCACCACAAAAAAATAAGTTGAAATTAGTTTTTGTTAATAATAATTAATAAACCTCTTCTCAAATGAGTTTGACCCTGATCTCTTCTGGTATGACTTTGTTTGACTAAAATATTTTCTCACAATCACACAGGAATTACAAAAGCGTTATGTATGTTAATTGTATGATTGCAAATACAATTTCTGCAAATAATTTGAGATACACACACGCACACGCACTTGTGATACCTCTGAAACTGAATCTCAGAAACGGTGTTATTATAGCATAGTTTTTGTTTCATACCATTACACAATCGGCCTTGACAAAAGGAAGTTTGAAATCAACGAATTGAGTGGAAACTGAAGGTTAAAATTAAAACATGCCTTCCAAAATAATCCCCCGGTATGCCATTACTTTAAGTTGGTAAAAACTGCATCTGTCATTTGCCTGATTTGTTGATCCATCAATCCATGAAAATGGAACTGGAGTGCTATTTCCAGGAAAAGCATGAAAAGATTTGCAAGCGGATAAATAGAGATGGTCCTAATCCTATCCATAAATAGAAAATCTATGAAAAGACAAAAGTTAATACATGTATTACGTGTGACGTGACATGATCATGATGATTGATTGATCAAGTTTTATCTATCAGCTTCAACATTATTTCTCTGCTTTCCATTGTTTTAAGGTAAAAATTTGGAATTGCATTTTAACTTTTTGTTAAATACTGAGAATGTAAATGTAAATACTACTTGGTAAACGTCAAATGAAATGAGATAAAACACGAAACGTACATAAATATTATCTTTTATGGAATGTGTCATTTTAAAGTTTTGTGCTGATACAAATGTAAGCTCATTGAGGGAGGGGAATGTGAGATTAGTTAGTTAGAACCAGTAGAATCTTTACGTGCTTTACATTACAAATAGTAGACGCATAATATTATGATCGTGTGACAATCACAAACTAATCACAATTCACAAATTGTGCGCATTTATTATTTATAACTCGTCAAAGCTTTGTTCTGTCGGCTTAGATATAGCTTCGAAGTGAGTAGCAAAATCTTTCAAAACCTGCTTAAGGGCAAATGCTATGACGTACTAACCACACTTCATTGAGCGACCTAATTTTTGCATTTCGGCGAAAAGGAACGACTGCCCAAAAGAGATTTTATTTTGCTGATAGAAGCTGAAGCACTTTGACTTTGCACCATTACATGCACCATTTTCTAAAAATATTCTCCTTTATCCGTAGAATGGCATAGGTATGGTATAATGTACGACGTATGAAATGAAGATGTATAAAACAGAAAAGTCGTTATTCACAATGATTATAGTTTCAGACATTACATATGTATATAATGTATATAGTGAAGAAATACAACAAGGTTGATCTTACTCCACTAATAAGGCAGTTTCGGTTAGGTACAGTACACAGGATTGTCTAAAATGAGCATCTTGTGAGCCTCTTGCAAAGGAACAACATTCGTACTTCATTTCCTAAAAAATCGCACACTCTAAGCAATAATATTAAAAATCGCATATTAAATAGCATCAATCAAAGTTACAAAGTACTAAAAGTAGTTAATCATATTACCATAAATTATTGGTACTCTAATAAATAGGTAGTCTTCTCTACGTGGAAATGAACCTTGATTTCCCTTTTGCACTACATTCAAGTACATTCAAGTCTCTCTAAATGATATTCATGTAATAATTCGTGAACCGAGATCGTCTACCCCACACACATTTCTTACAGACAAATTCGAAGTGTGTGAGCATTTGAAAATTCAAGTATTGAAGTAGTTATTACGATTTCATAAATGGTTAATTGTTATTATGCAGATTACGCAGATCCTTCAAACACAGCAACAACATTAGCAGCCGCAGCCACCAGCTTAGATCAAAAAGAGAATTAATTTTCTTAATACACCTGTGTGTGTAAGCAAGCAATATTAAATCAATGAATGACACTGGCTTTCAGACAAAATGCGACATGATAAGATTGAAGATGTGACACTACATGAGATTGTATTGTAGTTGTAGACACCATTGACTCCACTTCTAGACTATATAAAAAACGTAAATAAATCAGAATAGCTATTTTTAGTACAAGGAAACCAATCGAATGCAATTAATTTCCAGTCGACTCAATGGTAATTACTGCATTTAATTAAATATGTCAGATATGAAGGTTTACATAAAATCCTGTTTAATAATCTTTGTATGTAGCAGTTTGTAATAAGGACAATAAAATGATTAGAACTGCAGAGTTCCTGCTCTTAGTGTTAGATTCATGATACCACATTACACATATGTATCTATATATATATGCAAGATTGCAAGGCCCCTAAACTTCATTGTTCAACAACCGAATTGTTGGAACCATAATAAAGATTTAGATGAATAATGAATTACTACAATTTAACTTTTCAAAACATAATAATATGAAGTTTTGGAACAAATGCAACATGCATTCACAATTCGAGCAACGTCCTTTATTGAAATAAAATTCTGCATTATGAATAATGCATCTGATTCTATTTATTTATTTCGTAAATATTTCATCACACAACTTTCTCAATACTGGATTTTAAACATTTAATATTTCAAACCAATAGTTAATAATTTTGTTTGGTTATTCATACATCATACCTCGTTAATTTTTATTGTCTTCCACAACATATTAATATGCAATCACCAAACTTAAGGCACCATACGTATTTCAAAATAGGTATTATAATAATACAATTATTTTATGGACATCACACAGTAGAATATATAATCTAAATATATTCAGTTGGATTTCTTAGGAAGTCCATCAGAGTTAAGGAGAGTTTCCTCTTTCGATAAGATTCGAGGTCCCTCACCAATCCGTGTATGAATTATGTAGCGCAGTGCATTCTTTTCCGGCCATGAAGGTTGATTTCTCACGGCCTGTAATCTCTGCGCATTACACCAAAATATTGTTTCCGGTAATTTTTAAATGGAGGTTTATTATTACTATTTTAAAATCATATTTTCATTGTGGTCACCTTCGGAAGGTCGGAAATTGTAGTGTCAAGTCCTCGGTAATATTCATCGGCACATTTGTCATTTGGAAACATGTAATTCACTGCTGCTAAAACTGCTGGAACATCATCTTCCAACAAATAGAGGCAAGCGTTTGGACCTGCATCGTACGTATAAGCTGCCTACAATTAGCCAAAACATTTAAGTCAAATATAATTTCATCCTAAGGCAGACATTGAAATCTGAAATGCAACAAAGTGAATGCAAGAAATGGATCTTTCCACTATATTTACCAAAGTCCTTCCTGCGAGTTTGTTAATATTATGAATAAGATTGACAACAGCATGAGAAACATCGTTCATGTACACACATGGAGGGTACGTGTCCAAACAAACGGAATGAAATTGGTTACTGTCCTGCATTGTTATTTTCGCAAATGTCTCAAAATCTCTGTTCTTAATTGCCTAATTCCACAAAAGTATAAAAGAATTTCTTTTTGTTATCCAAATCTCTCCAGAAATACGGCTTCTTACGTCTTGGCTTAGACGTAAGAAGGCAACCAGTTATAATCTGTAATCTAAAGCAGCATCAATCTAATTTGACTTCATCTTTTACCTGCGTAATTTCCTTCATTCTTTCCGGCACGCATTTCGCAACTCGATGTTTCAACAGCTCACTAGTTTTGCAGCTCTGCTGCATTCCACTTGTACTGCTTGTCTTTTTCCTTGAGTCAGAAACCTGAAAACAAGGACAATCCCCAATCACAACCATTAGCATAACTCAGACAGGGGCCCGCTAATCAGACTCACGATTGGTTTTGGTAAACAAGCTTCAATCGACGAGGCAAGAGGAAAAACGTTTTTCTAATTCTCTACACAATGCGTAAAAACGGACCCAATTGAAAGAGATGCGTAAGATAAATTTTGCATATTTCCCAACGAATATTTTATACATAATATTCTTGTACATTTGGTTTAAGTTAGACCTACCACTAAAATCAAAACTTTTATTTCTGGCCATTGTGCAGCAGGAACAATTTGTTCTGCTATGGAATCCGATCCATCGGGCTTGCTTCCACTAATCCATTTCACAAACCCCCCATAAATACTTCTACAGGCACTTCCAGAACCTCTCCTTGCAATAGCCGAAATATCTCCATCAATTCCATACAATTGGGCCAAAGAATACACTATGAAAAACATAAGCATGTATAACATGGAGTGTTTAACATAACAATGACTTTATTTTCGTCAAAGAAATTGAGTTATTAACTGCTTACCGAAACACGCGTACCCCGCAGCGGATGACGCGAGTCCGGCTGCAGTGGGAAAATTATTTTCAGAGCAGACATGAACATTCCATTTCAATTCCTCTTCCGAAAGTTTTCCTGACTTTCTTGCCTGTTCCTTCACTAAACGCGCATTTAGAAAATAATACAAAACATGGATTCATATGATAATCCGTATGGATTCTCTTTCATTCAAATGTGACAAAATCTCTTTGGCATGAGTTTACCTTCCGCAAGGCACACAGCAAGTCTCGGATTGTCGATGCTTTCTTCGACTCCGTTTAACCAAATCCTATTTTTGGTAAACTTTGGGTTGATTGAGACAGTAGTTTTGGCACACATCTGAAGAAGAACATGAATTCAGAAAATTCAAATGAGATTTGAAGGATGAACTACTCGCATGGAAATGTCGACTTTTTACCTGATCTGTGTGCAAAGTACCACTCAGAGAATCATTCAAAGGAAGAATGAGCTCCTCATTTCTTTTGCCCCCTGCAAATGTTAATAGAAAGTTTATTTCAATAACTTAAAGACCATAGTGGAGTCACACTTGAACTAAACACAAACTGTTCATTTTGATACAAAAAATAACAATATACGTTAATCTATTCACATATTTATCTGGCATAATAAGTAAATCTTTCATTATTTTACAGTTATTTGAAAGACTCACAGTATTTGATAACCGCAATATTCACAGGAGCTATACAAGTCACACTTTTTCCAGACATTTTTCTTCTTTAGTAGAATGTTTTTTCTTCTGTCCAACAATTACCCCGGTTCTGGGTATATTTATACCTGTTTAAAAATTACGGACAGACAGACCGGCAATGAGGACGTGAATGCTGATTCTCGAGCGAATCTACACACAAGTTTCTAGGATGATTTCTTTCAAGCGTCTAATGTCTGAAATCCACTGACTGTGACTGACTGACTGAATACGCTTTGTCTTGGTGAACCGTGAACCAGGATAAAATGTAAGAGTATCTATAAAGAGGCAGAGAGCACGTGCGTCAATTTGCCTTGCTAACATTTATGTATCCTCTTTTCCCTTCTTCATGAACCTTCCTTTACTATAGAATAGAGGTTCTAGATTTACTACTTGGTGTTTCTTTATGAGCAATAAGCTTTAGTTAACTTTTACTACCATTTCATTTCTATGCATATGTCTCTCGTAACTTACGACTCGTAAGTACATTTCGCTTGCCTAAGGGAAATGACTGATTAAAATATCAATCTTGGGTTGTACAATATACACAACTATATAGTTGTACTCCACAAGTGAAGTGAAATGCAAGATTGGCGTCAATATGTTAGTGCCCATGCCCTAACATAGGGCATGCCCATGTACTTTTAGCTGGTTAGTAACTACAACGTTACAAGAGATGAAGATTGAAGATGATTGATTTAATGAGTTTAAAAATTAAAAAGTGTACATACGTCAGTAGCTTCGTTTACTTGCTTTACTTTCGGTATTCAAAATTGGCACAACACAATTGGCAAACTACTATTAAGAAATATAAGTGCATACCCCGATTTTAATTGGTGGAATTTTAGCATTGGATTTTCACAGAAATTTATTGGCTCATCAGTTAAAATTGCTGTAAAAACAAGCTACGAGCCGTTTGCGTTTGGATCAAAATTGAATGCGAATGGTAACTGGTAATATCCAACAAGAGCATTAGCGTTTCATTCCTTACTGACTCGTAAATATTTGTAAGTTTATTGATGTAAAGAGTTTGGAGTAGCCTGGAAGAAAGCCGGTAGTCAAATAAAATTTAAAAAGCAAATATGTTACATAATTTGCAACTTGCCACATGCTCTAGGAAGAGTAACCTACAAAGATTTGCCATAAGTGAAATATTATCAAGGGCAAAGGTCAATTAAATAGACATGTCTGAAAGATTTTAAAAATATTTAAATAGTCGTAGTGAAAGTCTCTTCTTTCCACTGCTTTGACATTTCACGACTGGCTAATTCCTTAACCTGAGTAGCAACAACCTGAGTAAATTTTAAGAATTTGAAACGATTATTCTACTACACACTGTCTTGTTATTGCGTTGGGTTGGGTGTTATAAGTTGATGAGAATGGAAATTCCACTTCCCCCTCTTTTTTGTGCTTATCAGACTTCATTTTTTCAATAGAATTCTATGCTCTATTCATGAAACATTTTCGTATTTTTGGACATAATCCACATCGCATTGTCAGAATTTAAAAAAACACAACTCGTGATTTATGTATAAGTTCAAACTCTGAACTTAAGAGGTTCGATATTAATTTTGACTTTGAGTAATACGTAAACGGGAAAAATCTGTAACAATACAGATTTTTAAATACAAATCTGTCATCTGTATTTAATGAACAAAAGGGCAGGGCGTAGTTACTAAAATGCTAAATGCCGCCGTCTGCAATATTATGTAGATTTCACATTTCACACACCGATGATGAGATGAATGAAGATGAACAAATTAGAAAATAGTACAAAAAAGCACATTTACTGACACTGACTGATTCTAGCAACCTGCAGCCGTGTTTACAAATATTCCAAAGACAAGACAAGAAACTTCTTTTTCATTTTTCATTCCGTGGACGGAATTTCCTTCTTTTTCTTTTGTTTTGATTGGCTGGACCGACCGGCTCTGGATGCAGATTGGATGTTACATTTTACATATGCATGAGGTGCCTTGTGCCTTACAAACAAGACAAGGCAAACAATAACAAAGCAGAAGAACGAAGAGTCCTTCGTTGTGGCTTTGTCTGGTTGACCGTTTCTTATTTTTCGAGGGATTTCGTTTGATATTTTACTGTGACTGTGAGCAATTTAATTTTAATTATTAAATACCAACGTTTTTTAACTGTCACTGTGTGTGTACATTTACATTTAACGTGTATTGTTCTCCGATATTGGATATATTGAGTTTGATTGAATGATAAAAATTGATTCAAATCCTCTGCTGTTTGCCTGGCCTAGGCGTCTAGAGTTCGGAAAGGCATTTTAAAAATAATTTTGTGTGTGCATTTTCTGTACGTATAAATAAATTGACCGTTTATTTATTTTTATTGTATTGTTTAAATTGGTTTTTATAATGTGTTAGTAATTAAACTGTTTTGATTTAGTTTTAGTTAGTGAGAAGGAAGGGAGAAAGCCTGACTCTGAGAATGGAGGAGAATCAGCAGCAGATTGATCATTACGATTACATCAACGCTCCGCAGTTCGTGGACTTTGACGATTTGGCGGCTCAAGATGACCCAGATGCGGATAAGTTTTTTGGTAAATAAATAAACAATAAACAAACACTAACTACTAACTAGTAGTCGAAGCTCGAATGATCTTCGACCTTCACTAATTAATTTAAAAAATAACTTTCTCCCAGAAACCCATCGTGAAGAACATGACTTTATGATACCGGTGGATATCAACGCAATTTCACCCACTGTTCAACTTCTATACAATAATGAGACTGAGATGGACAATGATCACTATTCTAATCAAGCTAACGAAGCAGCACATGCTGCTGGTCTGCAAGACGTCCAAATTGAATACTACGCCAGTCCGAAGCAGTCTCTGCAGACTTCGAATTCTCAACAGACCCTCAGTCGCAGTTCCAAGAAAAGGCCCACCGTGACTTCTATGTATGGAACCCCGGACACCTCTGCTGCTGGGTCCTTTTACACACCAACCGGAGAAGAGGAAGACAAAGAAAACGAAACTCCAACAAATAAAAAGCATGAACATTTAGATGGGAAGGGTCAACGAGAAAGTTTGGCCGAACGTTCTAGCAAGAAAAGTATAAAAAATGACTCTGTTTCAATCACTGGTCTTGTCTGTCTTTCTAGTGTACTAAAAGATTAATGATTCTTCGTTATATTTTCTTAGTATTGGGAAATTCTGGAATTTCTAAGTTGCAACACTGCGCCTCTCCAAAAACAGATAAAAAGGAGACAAATCATGGCAAAGCCAAGGAATCTTCGTTAATGTCCAAATTAAATCAGCTACATATTGTTGATAGCGATGATGACGACTCCGACTGCAATAGTCCAGAGATGCAACCAATGCCACAACGAGCTGATTCTTCATCAATGGTAGCTGAAATGAATCATATGACTCATCGAAACGATTATTCCACCTTCAACAAAGAAAAGTTGGAATATCTTGGCTTTTCCTCAACAATTTCAAGTGAAGTTGAGTATGAAGCTGCTGGTACTTTAGTCGCACTTGCAGCCGGGGATGACTCTCCGGATACCACTATAATAATGCAAACAGATTCGACGGTGTTTGAGCCTCAACCAGTTGCTTATCACAAGCAATCAGACTCGGACTCTGACCACTCTGATGGTGACAGAACCACCCCAATCGAGTTAGAAAAACAACAAGTACATGATATTTTGAAGAAATTAAGCCTTATGGATCTGGATGATGATGATGATGATAGCGCTGCTGGTAAACAACAAGAATTGAGATCATCTATCGTTGTTGCGCCGAGCGTGGGCCAACAGGTACATTGGCGTGGGGGAACTCCAAAGAATTTGGAACAACGGCCCAGAACTAGCAGAAGTCGAGCCGTTACCCAAGAAGAGGAGGAATCAGGTGCAGATGCAGTATTATCATCTTCACCCATAGAAAGCGATGACGACTTTGAGTACACTGTAGTTTCTGGTAATCGAAGTTCAAGTCACAGCAATCTGCTGCGATCAATAGAATTCGAACCGAAAGACAGGAATTTTAGAACATACGGATTTAATCCCCGTCTTGGAATTACAATCCCTAAAACGCCTGACACGGACAGGTACATAAATTAGTGATATGAATATCTTTTTTAGTTTAATTTCTTCTTCGATACCTAAAAATGCCTGTGTGGCGATTTTATTAATTTAGATTTGCTTATGAGAACAATTATGAGGGAGTGGTTGCAGCTGAAGGAAATAAAAATTCCTGCTACTTTGAGATAGAAGCACCAAACCCAAGTCTTCGCCGAACTTCAAGTTGTAGTGATTTGCGAGCTCTTCATTATGAGCATAGTCGAACTCGAATTCCATCTACGCGTCCTCCTAAACTAAAACCTGTTCAAAAGAAACCTCTTACGGTTCCAAAAACGCCGGATGCGATGAAAAGGTGAAATATTACATCAAATGTCGCATTTTACTACTTTACAATACTTTATAGCAATTTACAATACTTTATCAACCTTTTTGTTTCAACAGAACACCAAAAGTTAGACCGTCGGCTTTATCTACTAGCCAAAAAGTAGGTTCGAACTTAGGTGATCGGCTTGCTGACACGGGAAGCCGCCAACCGGTGAAGGCAAATCATTACGTATCGATGGCTGAAGCAATGATAAAGTACCAAAAGAATACTCCAGACAGATTTCGTTCATTGCCAAAAGGGCGTTTGGTCCCTCAGAAGAGTAAGATTTTACGCGAAAAATTAATATAGAACTCTTGGAAATCTTGGAATTAATTGTAATAAATGTTCAATGAATTATTTATACTTTGAAGGATCAACTTCTTGTGATGCGCGGAAACGCACTCAGCCATCTCCAACTCCATCCCCTGACTCTCGATTTAATGGAAATTCCTTTAACGAAAACAAGGCACCTGTGAAGTATGCATTTAACTTTTTTTATTTTTTTTATTTTTAAAGCATAGAAATAAAAATAAAACTTTGATTTTAAAGGCATCCCAAAGCTAATGTGAGTGGCCCAATTCTTCCGAAAAAGGTGGAGCTTAGAACAACTGTGCCTCAACCTTTCAATTTTGGTTCCACATATAGGTCAAAACCGGTGCCTGTGGTATGATATCAGATTTGCAAAAGAGAAATCAGTTCAAGTCTTGTTTTTTTAGTTGAAGGCATAGATTCTTTAATCTTCTGTTGCAGAAAGAAGTAGTGGATTTCAAGTTTAAAGCCAGACCAGTCCCATCGAACGTTTTAATGGATAAAACTGTTTTAGCAAAACCATGCCGTTCAATTTTGGTTCCACACATAGATCAAAACCGGTGCCTGTGGTATGATATCAGATTTGCAAAAGAGAAATCAGTTCAAGTCTCTTGTTTTCTTAGATGAAGGCATAGATTCTTTAATCTTCTGTTGCAGAAAGAAGTGGTGGATTTCAAGTTTAAAGCCAGACCAGTCCCATCGAACGTTTTAATGGATAAAACTGTTTTAGCAAAACCAAAGACGAAGGTTACACTACCTGTGGCTCCTCATTTTGCTTCTGATGACCGAATCAGAGAAAGACATCAGAAGATGGCTCAGATTGAAACTGCTGCTGCGGTAAGACATTGATTTTATTCCTTATTGTTTACTTATAAAACGAAAGTAACCGTCATTCAGCAAATATTATTATAATTCCAATGTGTAGAAGTCTCCGGAGCTGAAGACCTCAAAGAATGTACCAGCGCAAAGAAGCCGAATTCCAACCGCTGCTCATTCTTCCAATAAATCACAGGTGGATGAACATAAAACGACAGTTGCTCAGCCTTTCAGTTCTAACTTTGAAGCCAGGCAAATAGGCAATTCTCCGCAGAAAGGAAGATAAAGTCAAAGTTAGTGTCAGTTAAACGTCACAGTTCTTTCTGATTGTTGAAACTTTGGATTGAGTTGTGCATGTTTGACTGTTTAGGAGCTGGAAGAGGGACTTAAAACAGGTAGGGAATTTCACGCAAATCCGGCACCAAAGTTTCCAGGAAAGCTTCCAAAGAAGAAGCCAACTGAGGTTACTCATGCTGAACCGTTCCGATTACAATCTGATGAGAGAGGAGAGGCATATCAACGGGCATTTAAAAAGAAGGTGGAAGAAGAACTTCAACAATTGAAAGAACAAGCAGAGTTTCATGCTAAATCCGCTGATGTCATTCACAGAGCACCGTTTGAGCCCGAAAGACCGACAAGAATTATTGAGGGACCCATGGACTTCCATTTGGCTACGGAGAGAAGAGCTGCCGAAAGAGAAAATTTTGATGAGCATATTCGTGAGAAGGAAAGAGAAGAAGAGGAACGTAGGAGACAGGTATGCAACACTTTTCAGTGTCAGACAAGTAGTTATATGTACAAGTAGCGTAGTTAAAAAAAGTAAAATTCTTCAGGAGGATGTTTTTATTCAATTTTATATATGTACACTCTTCCTGCAAGGAGCAAGAAATGTTGGAGGAAGCTCAGAGACAGGAAGACATCGAAAGGAGACGGCAAATGGTGCACAAAGCGCAACCTTTCAAGGATCCAAAACCTTTCCAGTTAAAATCATCATCTAGACCGTTGACTGTCCCAGAAAGTCCAGCATTTTCAGCAATGCCTTCTGAAAGGCGGATCAAACCTTAGTTTTAGTTTTGCTGAGGATCTAATGTTTCCTGTAAGTAATTAAAACGCTTCCTGCTTCCTAATCCATTAAGTTTTATTGTGGTTTTGTACATATTACGTTTTGATGCAAACTAAATTCATGTAAATTATGTGCAGTCTGCTTTTAAATACTTTTGATACTTAATTTTACTTAATGCAATTTTAATTTGTACGACTTCCTACTTTTTGGTATTATTAATGATAATTGATTGAAAGTTCGTTCGTTTGTATCCCATTGAGAGATGTATAATATGTATTGAGAAATAAATCTGTGAAGTGTGATTAATTTTTTGAATTTCATTTTCAATTTGTTGCTCTTTCCTAATCAAATGTTCTTATAATAAATATATGTATGTTGCTTCATTACTAGCAAACTAAGAGAAAAAGTGTACCTTTCTTTTATACACTAATTAAAATGTACCAATATAAAATGTAATACTGAAATGACGCCTACGAAGTAAATACTAAAAATAAACCAAACAAAAAGAAGTGACATTTGACGCGTTTACTAATTATTGGCTAAGAAGGCCATTTACCTTCTTTTACTACGTTTGACTTTTCAAAACGTTTTGTCAATCATAACCATTAGCAAAAGTTTTGCTGCAAAACCACACCAGCCTAACAAACTAATATGTAGTAAATTGAATTTTAAGTGGTGTCGTAAGACATGACGATAACTTTCACATTTCAAAAAATAAGTTATATACTCTAACGTATGATGCCCATGCCGTTTATTCCTCCTCCCATATCATACATCATAGAAGAAAAGATTCATAGAAGTTTTATGATAGAAGAAAGCTATAATACAGCCGCAGTGCAGTGTTATCGCTTTTCGCAGATGCTTGTTGTTCGTTCAGCTGGTTGACATTGCATTGGCAGTAGCAGCATTATGGCTAAGGGTGGATTGCATTTTGCAGACAGAGAGAAATTGTCCAAAATCGTCAGATAATCATGTCAAACGAATTCATTGTAAGTCAGTGCTCTAAAATGCTAAAATGCATTGACAATTGACACCTGAAATTGTTTTTTGGATAACATATTGGTTGGTTGGTAAGGTTTAAAATATAAATAATTAAACTGGTTTTCCAGAAGATTCTCCGTAGATCAATCCAAGAAGTGTCTGTCCCTGTTTCTCACCTTAAACACGATATAAAAGAATTAGATTCCATCTTGTCAATTAGGGTGACAGACGGACCAGCTTTACCGGTGAAACCAAATATATTGAGACGGTAAGTTTTTTTATGTAATATCATTTAGCTTTTTCCAACTAAATGTAAAGATTCGATTAAATCGATCTAATAATAATGTGTTTATTATTTTAATCTTAGTGTGCACATAACCATTAGAAATGTCAAATTCAGTGGTGAAACACTTATTGACGAAAGCTTTCCAAGCTTTTAAATTGCGACCTGCGGAGGGTGATTCCTCTGAACTGTTTATTGCTGAGTTAACAAAGTTGCAAGAATCTGTGAGAGCTTTAACAGCAGAGGATTTGAATTTGCGAGATACAGTCAAGTCCATACCAACATCCAGCCAACTCCCCGTGACATTCGTTGACATTTTCGAGAACTCGTTGATGACGATGATGATAATTATCATGAAACCCGGAAGTCGGATTCCTCTGCATGACCACCCCAACATGTACGGAATGATCAAGGTGTTAGCAGGTCAAGTTCGGGTTCAAAGTTACACCTTACTGGATGAGCCAGGGAAAATAATTGACGACCANTTCGGGTTCAAAGTTACACCTTACTGGATGAGCCAGGGAAAATAATTGACGACCATAGTCCCAAAAGCATGGTCATGTCAGCTCTTCGCATGCCTGAGAGCATTCTGACAAAAATCTCTTCTCCGATTACGCTTTCACCTGAAATTCGTAATGTCCATGAGATTGAGTGCATTTGCGGAGAAGCAGGAGGTGAATACGCAGCGTTCTTAGACATCTTGAGTCCGCCATATCCAGATGCAGATTCTTGTCATTATTTCAAAGCGGAAGAACATGTCCAGAGAGCGGATGGCAGTGTTGATCTGCGAAAGTGTCGATTAGTGCAAACCGAATGTCCTAAAGATTACTTCACAGCTTGTGCTTCATTAGGTCCATTTTAATTATCAGTGAAAGTCATCCTAAATTGCCAATGAATAAATCTATAAAGCATTCGTAAGTATAAAACTAGCAATAACGTGTGCGAAACGACAGAAGAGTTCATGAAAGACGATTAATTAGGTGTATTAATTGATATTAGACAATTGAAGGTTTCATCGTAGAGTGTTAAAGAATTTTTTTACAACGGCAGTCCCTCAATTAATTGATTTTGTATTATCGCGAAAGCGAAGTAATTTAGTAAATTATTAATTTTGGAATTGATTATTGTTTGTATTGTTTATAAATAAAAAATATCCTTCTGTTTATATTTAATAATTTATATTCATCATCATATTCATAATCTACCAACATTAAAAATAATAGGCAAAGTGAATCGCGTAATTGTTAACTTTTAGGCCTGTTTTTTTAAATCATATAAATCTGTAAGGGTTATAGGATTAGGTTAGGTTAAGGAGGAGATAAACTCATTCAGCAGTAATGGATTGCATTTAAATGAACGAATAAAAATAAATAATTCGGATTGAGTAAAAATAATTACTTGTATCTGTGCATTATTCTTATTCATTAACTAGAAATAAGAGATAATACTTTCATACTCTGACTAATAAAGGAGAATCATTCAAACATCAATTCAAATAATATGATCTTTCTTTACTTTATTTTAACCAGTCCATCCACTACAGGTTGGACGTGCTTATGCAAACATATCCTGCAGAAGTCGAACCGTATAAATCGCAAGAAATATTTTATTTTATAATTATAAAATAATGCTATAAATATTTACAGGTTTTATAAATAAATAAATTTAACAGATAAATATTTTCTCTATTTATGTTATTATACAATGAACATATTCATTGTGAAAAAGTATCGTTTATTCTTAAAGTAGGATCCGTCGTTAGAAATTGATAACTTACAATTAGCCAGCTACTACAAAAATCACACGTACAATCAAAACTTAGAAGCCAAATGTGGTAGTAGTGGGTAAGTTAATCACTGATAACTGTTTTAGAAGGTGCAAAAATAACAAAAAATTAACAAAAAAAATGAGATTCTACATTTCGCGCAACGCCACAACTGATTTGCAGTCTAGACATTATCATCCAACAATTCATATGAAATCGTTTTATTAGCGTATGCTAGAATATTTTTCCGCCATTAATTTGTATTTTATGCGATCCTGCAAAAACCAGAGAAATATATTAGTAATCAGCACTTAATCTGTACTGTGTAAATTTATGTTTAAATTCAACTCACTTCTCTGCTGACTGAAGGTTTCGTCTTTTTAAATGCTGTCAAAAAGTGGCGGTTGTAAACTTTCAGCTCTTCATCAGGACATGGCACAGACGAATCATTTACCGGATTAAGCACCAACTCCCTAAAAGCTGCAACCGAAGCCTCTCTTACCAATGCGGACAAATCTGCTCCAGTATAATTCTCACATTCTGGATTGTTAGCAATCTCCTCTAAATTAACGTCACTTGCAAGAAGTGGTCTTTTAGAATCCTGAATGAAATAACAACAAGCAATTAGATCTAAAACACAACACACAACTCATAATTTTATACTGACTTGAACAATGCCTCCTACGTACCTTTGTAATGGCTTTTAAAATTTCTAATCTATCCCCACTAGTTGGCAAATTTACAAAAAGGATTTTATCCAGACGCCCTGGTCGCAAAACGGCTGGATCAATTATGTCAGGGCGATTTGTCGCAGCCATAACAAACACACCTTGACGGCTTTCCATTCCATCCATTTCAGTCAATAATTGATTTACAATACGTCCACCAGATCCGCTCTAAATCATCAAACAATTAATTAATACACCTTAATCTTTAAATTGGAGCGACAAAAAACCAAATAAGTTAAGAAATATTTCTCTTACATCAGCCAACTCGCTCCGGCGAGGGCATAAAGCATCCAATTCGTCAAAAAATATCACGCAAGGACTGGAATTGCGCGCCCTCAAAAAACACTGGCGAACAGCTCGCTCGCTTTCTCCTACGTACTAATAAATTAAATACAAAAGTCGTTAAAGATGAAACAATGCGGTTTAACCATTAGCAAAGGGTTTTCTTACCATATTTAACAGTTCCGGTCCTTTAACTGAGATGAAATTAATTCCTGCTTCATTAGCGACAGCTTTCGCTAACAAGGTTTTACCACATCCTAGCAAATACATACAGTAGGATTAGCTTGGCAAGACTAATTTAGACTGTTCTTTAGAAAACAAAATGTAAACAAGTTACCTGGGGGTCCACATAGTAGGACTCCAGCGGGAGTTGTGAGACCCAATTTGTTAAACGCTTCAGCATGTTTAACAGGACCCTACGTTGTTGAGGAAGAATATTTATTAAGATCTCTTCCAAACACTAATAAAATAATGAACATAAAATTAAATGATGAATTTACCATTATCGAAACCTGCAATTCATCTCTTATATCTCGTAAAGCTCCAATGTCATCCCAAGTTGTATCTGGAACCGTAGCAAATCCCTCCCTCTTCGAAGACGGTTGTACTGTCTTTAAAGCTAATTTAAAATCTTGAAGTGTAACAAACAAACTCTCAAGCTGCTCCGTCGTCAAAGGTGAAGCTTCTTTGATCCATCTCATTGGATCGTTTGACCGCATATCTACTTTAAGATTCTCTTTATCAGTCTCTAAATGACACTCAGACTCTTTTTTATTGTCTGTGATTCCTTCTTGTGCATTCTGGACTTTGTCTGTTTTTGCAGTTTCAGTTTCAGAATTTACAGCAATTTCTCCAGAGATTTCTTGAACCGTCCCCGAACCTTTTTCATCTTTCTCTTCATCCACCTCCATTTGCGCTGGTCCCAAATTTTCAACAATTTGAGAAGTGTGACTAACTACGTCGCCCTCGTCCGATAACAAGATTCGATTTACAGCTTGCACAGCAGCTTCACGAACCAAGGCTTGCAGATCTGCCCCTACATAACCTGGCGTCAGTCTGGCGAGAGCAGGAATTTTTAGATCTTCTTGTATTTTAAGTTCACGACAAATTACAGATAAAATTTGTTCGCGTGATTTTTCATCCGGAATTCCCAAGCAAATTTCCCGATCGAAGCGTCCAGCTCGCCGCAAAGCAGTGTCAATAGCTTCAATACGGTTAGTGGCTCCAATCAACAACACCTGACTGCCTTTTTCTTTATTGACGAGATCTTCGAAACCATAATTCACAAATTGTGTCAATTGTTTAACTTGGAAATAAAAACATAATCTAGATAATAACGCTCTCAATAGCCAATTATAAAATTACCATCAATGCAGGAGAGAAGCTGAGCCACTATTCTTCTCTCCATTTCTTTGTTCACGTTTTCCCTCCTAGGCGTCACGGAGTCGATTTCATCAATAAAAACTATGCATGGGGCTACAGCCACGGCCTGATTGAACAATTCACGGATGTTGCTCTCTGATTCTCCAGAGATTCCAGATACCAGTTCTGTGCCGGCCACTTTCAACATTGGCATCTGTAATTCCTGCTCGGTCAATTCCAAATTTTAATCACTGAATGTACCAAACGAATTTTTATATTACAAATTGTTTTTACTGTTTACTAACCCCTGCAATGGCATTCGCTAATAAAGTCTTCCCAGTTCCTATATATCAAATAAGTCTTTGATTAAAACTCTACTGCATAATATTTAGTTAACGTCTGATAAGGTGAAAGCAGAAATTAAATTACCAGGTGGTCCATGAAGTAAGAAACCTCTTGGAGGAGTTACGCCTATCGTTTTGTAGATTTCCGGATGCTTGAGGTGCATTAACAGCCTACAAATTTCCTGCAAAACAATGAACCAATTCCCGATTAGGTAAATTTTGGACAACTTAACCCCAAAAATACAAAGTCTCGAAATGGTTACCTCAACAGTTTTGTCTGATCCGGCAAAATCTTTCAGAGCGTAACCTGTATTTTGAATAACGGCCACTTCCTTCTTTGACCTTTTCCTAGTAAAGTCTTCATTAATACCACTGGATTCGGTTTCCCCCTTAAAATTAGATTTCCGCTTCCTGTTGTCTGAACCTTTCCCAAATTCTGTGGTACCATTTGCAACACCTCTAACAGGGGCCGGTGACTGAGATGGTCTTTGGCCTAAGGAAGGATTTACACAGTTACGAAAATTGTTTCCAGTACGTAGAGTTTGTGGAGTTGTAGAGGGTCCTGGAAAGTGAGACTGGGGTTTTGGAGATGACGTATTCCCGACACCATTAACAATTACAGACTTTGGTGATTTGTTTGTTATTCCAAGTTGGACTTCTTCAATGATTTCTAAATCTGACCCACTTTCAATATCCTCTATCAACAACTGATTAGCTGGTTGCGGATTAGCAGACGGAGCTTCAGAATTTTTATTCTCATCGGGTTGGTTCGGGGTAGAAATGTCCGTTCCACTACTAATACTAACACAATCAGTTTTGTCTTTATCATTCATAGTGACAATGACAGTATCATTGGTTAAAATTTCCTGCGCTTGGTTTTGTTTCAGAACGTCTTTTGATGTTTCAGGCGCTGACTGTTCATGTGGCAGATTAAGGTTGGCAGAAGAAGTCGGAGTCGAATACAAATCTTTCATCAGATTTGCACCTTGATCTTTTAACATAGGTGTCACCTAACAAGGAAAAAGAATAATGACAGAAATGATTATATGATTCTTAATTAGTTTATAAGAACTCCTGGAGACGAGACCACAGAGACCAGTCATTTCAAATAGTGTCAATGTGACAACTCACCTCAGATAGTTCATCGTCCATCATATCATCACTTTCAGAATCTGACTGATAATAAGTACCCTCCATTTTCTGCAACGTAGTGGCGGTCAGCGGAGTGTTGTCTAACTTAATGTTAGCGCCAGAGAAATTGTCCTGGGCTTTTGTTGCAGACGCCGAATATATCTGGTACGCTTGACACAAATGATTTTCGAATAAGAAGGTATGAAATTATAAAAACTAGTGTAGTAGAGAAACGCTATATTGTGACTTTATAAGTTGAATTCGTATTGTTACCTTTCTTTAATTGATCTTTAAATGTCGGCAGTCTCATTCTGGAGTATCGAAAGTTACTTCTTCGAATAGTGTCTCCCATATTGTCCAAGTTGATAAATGACAGGTGCTTGTTCTGGATGAGATACTGGAAATGATAGAATTTCGAACATTTAGAATTATAGATTTCATTTCATGACATATTCGACATAAACATAAACATAAACACCTTACATAAACAAGACACATTGAAACTGATCATAATGACAACATTTTAGCAACTAACCTGTTCGACCAGTTTAATCAATGGAGCGTCTCTCTGTCCCTGTCGATTGGCCCCTCTAGCCGTTCCTCTAAATGCCATTCTTGCTTAGTAATTTATTCACGAGTTTAAATTGTATTTAGCAAAGCAAAAACGATCTGTATGTATATTATGTTAAATTATTAAAATTAATTTGATCAATCGATTTTTGAAACTAGGAAGTAGGGACAAGTCAAGGCGTCCACTGAGCTGAAAAGTTTAAGTTTTAGAGCAGGCAGCAATTACCGGCAGAGGTGCTAATTATTTACGGAAGTTTTGCAAGAGTTTACTCAACATTTCAAACAGCTCTCATTGTAAGAGAAACACTGTTAACAAACTCCTTCAAACTTAAATAAGCACTTTGGTGCATTAACAAATCAATGATTAATGATTCATCGCAGTCTTCAGTCTTTCAAGTTCTTTCCCATCATCTGAGAATCACAAAATGACAAAAGTCTCATTTCAGGGTAGGCTATGCTAGAAACGAGATTTACGTTTTATCATTCATCATTTCATGCTGGAAAAACATATATCCGATCGTTCATGTGTTTTTAAAAGCAGGACAGCAGGAGGCAAAGGCATAGAGAGATTTTAGCCGACCGACACCATGCGTGCGTTATGCATTGTCTTGCCTTGCGAAAATGAGACAAAAGCAGTTTTAAGACCAACCAAGTGACACGACACTCGGACTCGACTCATACTCATACATCTAGCAAATCTGAAATGTTCTCCGGATTCTGTCCATTTCCTGCTGCTGCAAACCAGCGGCTCAATTGTCAATTTACGGAAAACAGACTTTTTCTTGTACGCGAAACAGCTGTCTACATGAGCGAAAATGTCTGACAATTAAATGACGATGACAATTCCGATTCCAGAAGCCTACTAAATTAAATTGGCTCATTTTAATTTTTAATATATTTTAAGCAAGTAAAAATTACACCAACACCATTATATTAAGCAGGTGTTTCGGTTGCCCGTTTTCAAATTAAAACTGCTTCATGTTTCATCACCAGACATTATTGTGCTGTGCTGTAATCATATGCGGTGCGTGACATAATCTGTAATTGTGTGAGTGAATGAAATCAAGAATAGTCACGAATAACACTAAAATGACAATCACCTATCATATCACCAATTAAAGCATGAGCTGTGATGTGTGACCCGGTGGCTTCATTTCCTTTATCTTCAGTAAACTGATTTGCTCACAGTTGTGGTTGTAAGCCTAAAACTGTTGTTAAACATAATCTGCCTGCAGTGATTTGTGTGTGGATAACTTCACGGTCTGCCAGATTCATCGCTTCATCTTTCAACTTCAACCCAAGTCCAAACGCTTTTATAGTGAAAAAGTAAGGAAAATACAGTAAACAATTCTCCGGTGATTTTCTTATATTTTTATTTTACTGTCAACTATCAAGTATCAAGTTCCTGTCAAATTGACAGTGTCAATGCCATTATTTCATATATTTACTCGCACCGAAGATAATATAAATGCTAAAAGGCAAATTACTGCATTTGCATTATTTGCTTTTTAAATGGAGTGTATTTTTAATTGGGATGGGATCTAAAAAAACCTATAATGGCAATGGTTGGCGTACCATTGAATGGTACGCCATATTCCTGGATAAACTGCCTGTTAATTAGAATTACTAATTACTCATTAAAGGTAATAGCAAGCCTCCTTTTCCTTGTCTCTCCTTCTGGAAGCGCGCATCGTTCTGTTTAAAATTACAAAAATGTACAGTCAAATTTTGAAAGGGCATCTAACATCTTAATTTTTATGATCGTTATGTTTGCTATAAATGATAAATCTCTGGTAAATGTTTTTCATGCAAATCATGCATCATCATGTCTATTACGCTTAATCCGCAGACGATCATGCCAAACACAATTCGCTCATCGCTGTGATAATAAAATGACGTGCACAGCACATACCTTTTCCCTTCGTAATAAATCAAGTAGGTAATATTTAATTTTTAAACGCATTTTCCAGTGGAGTTTTTACGAATTTGCTATCATAATAGTTTCCGTGTATTTAGGCATTAGGTTTGCCAGACTTGTTGAACAATGCATGCAGCTGCAGCAGTTGTAGCAAACAGCAAGAATAAACTATAAAGTATTGATTTTTTAAACATATAGCTTAAATTATTTAAACAGGAAACACCATAACTGTAATTATGTAACCTAAAAATGTTTTAAAAGGTTTTGTATTGTATTATAGAATGGAATAGACAGTGAGCTTTTATAGCAAATTGCCAATACAATTCACCATAAATTACCACCTTTTTACCGTTACATTTGCTTATTATCATCAATCTTTAGTGTATATAACTTATGGAACGTTCATATGTACACTACATTATATGAACATTTGCATGTAATTCGAGAAATTAATATTTGAAACCACTGACATATACATAATTGACAATTGGACCATAATGTTTCGAACGAACATGTATGTACATTTTACTATTTATCAAACAGAATAACCGACGTTGATAAGATAAAGTTCGGTATAATTTATTACCCTACTACTGAGAGTGGAATGAGTGCACACAAATTATAGCAGCAATAAACATGCAACATATAAATGTAGAGTGTTAGTTGAAAATGCTATGATGACATGACTAATGAGTGATAAAGCATCACTTTTGTAACGTTGTCTCAAATATTTGTCAAATCTATCGTGATATATAAATGTGGTTAAGTTATGGACGGGAGTCATGAGTAATATTTTAATAATAAATTTTTGTTTATGGGTAAACTTTAAGCTTTTGGTATTGGTGATTTCGCAGAAGTTTGAAGTTTCACATTGCATTGTATAATAACCAGAAAAATCTTCAGGCAACCATTGAACTGGCTTAAAAAATCATTCGCACGTCACGAGCTTGTTACTTAGTATGCATTATTAAATGTCAATGCATATTCATAGATTTGTCAGTTTTGTTATTACCGGTTTCAAGAAAAGCAAATTCGCCGAAATTAGCAATTCCAACAAGTATAAATGGTAAGGAAATAATGTGCGTTATGATTGTGAACGTGCGCATGGACATTATACGTGTGAAGCTAAAATGTTTTAAAAGGTTAAAGTTATACGGTTTTTACAATTGAATTAAAGTATTTAAACTTATTCCAAAGAGACTTATATAAACTTATTATTTTAGCTCAATAACAAATAACTTAAATAAAACATACTTGAAAATATTTTTTTATTCATATCTGTTTTCTCAAAGTAATACTTTTCAAATATTGTAAGAACATCTCATCAAATCTCATGTTTTCACTGACTTGTTAAAAATACTGACAATCTAGTGAGATGGTATGTTTGAAAAGAGTATAAAACGAGGATTTTTAATTTTTAAATGAATCAAAATCTTATAAAATCTTATTCTCAACGTTATTTGTCTTTAAAATTTAAAACAGGAGTCCCATCTGCAATTTAATTCCAATATGAGTGGGGGTGATTCCGGTTTGGTCTCTTTACGACAAAATGGTCTTGGGAACGGAGGGAAGAAAGTCGCGCTGATTACAGGAATAACTGGACAGGTAATTTTAAAAACTATTATTTATGTAGCTGTTGTATAAATAGAACGGAATGATTTTTTTCTTTCTCTTGTACCACAGGATGGGTCGTATCTTGCCGAACTTTTACTCAGCAAAGGATACGAAGTACATGGGATCATTCGCAGATCCAGCAGTTTTAATACTGGGAGAATAGCCCACCTGTATGCTGACCCTCAAGGTCATAGAGAAGGCAAGATGAAATTACATTACGGTGACATGACCGATAGCAGCTGCTTGGTTAAGATTATTGTACAAGTTCGGCCGAATGAAATTTACAATCTTGCTGCTCAAAGCCATGTTAAAGTATGAAATTAAATTCTCAACCTTGAATGCTGTGCATCAATTAATAATGAATCACAATTAATTTAATGCAACGGTATCTTATGTACTCTCACACCCGCCCTTCGCAGGTGTCCTTTGATATGAGTGAGTACACTGCGGAAGTTGATGCAGTGGGAACGCTAAGAATTTTAGACGCAATCAGAACCTGTGGAATGGAAAAGGAGATTCGGTTCTATCAAGCCAGTACCTCAGAGCTTTATGGGAAAGTCCAAGAGATCCCACAAAAAGAAACAACCCCATTTTATCCTCGCTCGCCTTATGGTACACACATTATCTAATATCAACAGAATTCTAGTTTAAGGGTATTATCTAGCCAGGAATGTTCATGTTGATTTTTTTTCGCAATCTCTGGAATTTTAGCATGCGCCAAATTATACGCATACTGGATTGTGACCAACTACAGAGAGGCTTATGATATGTTTGCATGTAATGGGATTCTGTTCAATCATGAAAGTCCAAGACGCGGTGAAAATTTTGTGACACGAAAAATTACCCGTTCTGTTGCGAAAATTCATCTTGGACAAATTGAAAATTTTGAACTTGGAAATTTGGATTCACGAAGAGATTGGGGTCATGCAAAAGATTATGTTGAGGTGAGAAGTAAAAAAATCTGTCCAAGTCGTCGCACACTTTGTCATATTTTAAATACATAGTTGTTGAGACATTAACGTGATATATTGGTTTGTAATCATTCCAGGCAATGTGGCTGATGCTACAACAAGACAAACCAGATGATTTTGTGATTTCCACAGGAGAGTCTCACAGCGTTCGAGAATTTGTGGAGGAAGCCTTCAAAATTGTGGGAAGAGAAATAATATGGGAAGGGGAGGGAGTTGCAGAAGTAGGAAAAGAGAAGAGCACAGGCATTATTCGAGTTAAAGTTAATCCCAAATACTACCGTCCAACTGAAGTTGTAAGAGATTTCTCCTTGAATATTTCCAATTTATAACTTTTATTCTTTTGTAACTAATACATATTTTTATGCTGTTCACAGGAGTTTCTATTGGGAGACGCAACGAAGGCAAAGAAAGCGTTTGGATGGCAGGCTAAAGTTGGTTTCCTGGTGTGTATAATCATATGCAATGAACTATAAAATTGCTGTCGAGTTTGACGGTTTTAAAATTCGTATTGTTATCATTTGCATTTCAGGGTCTTGTCAAGGATATGGTGGAATCTGACTTAGTTTTAATGAAAAACAATCCAAGTGCTTAAATGCTAATTGCTGTTGGTGCTCTACTGATAATGATGCGGACGCGGACACACGGAGTATTCGGTTCATCTTATATTTATATTGGGTTTAATTAAGCTGTAGAGATAAGTTCAAAGAGATGAATTTGACAGGTGAACTTTAAATGTTTTATGATCTTCACGAAAGTATTGTACTTTATTGTATTTATTAGCAACATTCCAAATGCAGTGTGATATCTTCAACAAATCTTCTTTTTTAACATTTTGAGCTTCGTATTTAAAATTTTGACTATAAAACAATTCAAAATCTTTTTAATTGCCGACATTAGAAATTGCTTCATGTTATTTTACAGTTTATACCAATGAACATGTAAATAATTGATAGTTATGAATAAAATATCAATTTTGTGTGCAATAATATGTATATTACATATTACATACACATATAAGACCTTGATTTGTTTCCGTATTATTGCTTAATGCTGCTTATCTATAA
>VYYJ01000340.1:12389-67533 GCA_021029165.1 Cyphoderus albinus | reverse complement strand
TGTGCTCTGGATGCAGAGTAGGAGCAACGAGCAGCAACAACAGCAGCAGCAAACAACGAGGGCCACTGAATTGAGTTGAGTGAGTTTAGATTTTCAAAAGGATGGTGTCTTGCAGGCATAATATTGTTACATACTTTGTGTTCTACGTTACTGCGCCATATTATATTTATTCCCCTATTTTTATTTCCTGCCCACGACATCCACAATCGAGTTGGACACACTGCAAAAAATAGTTAGACATTCTCCGCTCTCAGCTCTGAGGAGAAACAGCAAATTCGAATTCGGATTCAAGCTGAGTTGAGTTGACAGGATACAGAGAAAGTGGAGAAAGTAAATGCAGACAAAGAAAGAAAGAAAAGAAAAAATATGTTGGAAGGAGCTGGATGGATGAGCTCTCTCTACTTACAAATCACGATCCCTCCCTATGAGAATGCACACTTTTATGGCGTTTGAACGAGTGTTCCCAGAAATAATATCAACATCAACTTACTTACTCGTACATGTGGATACTTTCTCTTTGTGAGAAAAAAGAAAATCTTTGCCTTTCTCCTTGCGTAATATTTATGGAGGACAATGAGAAAATGGAGAAAGTAAAAGGGTTGACAGAGTGTGTATACTTTTTCGTTTTTTTCTTGGGCTTCTGCAACAGAATGGAATCCAATGTTGCACCAGTGACTCTCCGCTATTTCTGTGGTGTAGATAGATAGATAGTAGAATGAACAAGTGAGTGGAGGTTGCTCGGAGCAAGAAGTGAGTCGCATTGTATAATTTATATATTATGGAGACGAGCAAGGAAAAGATTCCCTTGTGAGTTCGCAACAGTCTCAATAAAAAAGCCAGCGGAGGGGAGGCAGGGAAATGTGCTGAAGAGGACGAAAGAAAGGAAAATGCTGGATATTTTCTCCAACACGATACAATAATGTATACACACATCCGGTTTCATTTTTTCTACTCTGGTGTCTCCTTTAGTCATGTCTTCTTCTCTCGTGGATCCACCAAGATCGGATAGGATGCATGTATTTGACTCCTCTTTTTCTTCTCTTGTTCACAATACGCGGACACTTAAGAAAAACACATTTTGTGGAGGAAGCAAAAAATCCGCTATTTTGTGGAGTACGAACCGATGTACGTACTTAAAGTCCCAATTTTCCTACGGAATTGGAAAAAGGTGTGCGTGCATCTGACACTATCACAACTTTCTCTGGTCGGTCTAGAAAAGAAATGTATTCTGCTTTCACTTTACTTTATTTTATCTTTTCTCTTCGTTTATTTTTAGCTTACGGATGAAAACTGTTTAGAAAGCAAGAGCAAGCCATAGTTTAGCCACTCACATTCACCCAGTTTTCTTTAAATATGGAATGCACATGAGAGGGATTAGGGAGACAGGAATGTCTGTTGTGGCAATGGCAGCGCTCTGCTCCACATTTTTGGTTATGAAAGAAGAAAAAAGGAAATGCAAAGAAAAAATGGGGAAAAGTTGCGGAGAAAATAATTTGGAAAAGGAAAGAAGAGCAAAGGCAAGTTGATCTCTGGGGAGAGAGAGAAAAGGAAAGAGAGAATAAAGAATAAGGTAGCTACATGATACATGATAGTTTCTTCTCTGAACATGTCCCTCGCTACTCCAACAACCCCAAGTACTCACTTAGTTCCCATTCTGTTTACTTACTTTTTATTTTGCAAATGGGACACAAAAGAGGAGTCAAAATATGTAATCATGACGAAATTGAGGTTGTGTAAGGTTTCAACAAAGAATAAATATTTTTTTATCCTTTCTCTCCGAATGGATCAACTTTAAATTTAAAATACAACACGCAACTTTCAGATTGAGTGAGTTGAGAAGTGCCGTTTTTATTTAAAAACAAACTTACATAACATTACATTATAACTAAATAGTTTTCTCTCTGTCGCTTGCTTTCTCCAGATAGATTTTTATTTTGTGGGTACAGGCACTACTACAAAGTCCTCGTGCGGAAATCCAGAGCAGTAAAAGTTGTAATAAAAGCGAGCAAACTACCGTGAGAACGTCACCTGGCACCTGGCTACTCAGGGAAAGTGAGAAAAGCAGCATTGGAGAAATTTGCTTTCTTTTTCCTGTCCTGGAAATGTAGAACGACAACAACACAAAGAAAAGCGATCGTGCTCATCCCGGAGTCATTCAGAGATGGATTTTCAAAATGTCTGCTTTCTCTGATATATTTTTTTGAATCACCTTTCAGTCAAGTCAGTCTACTTTGATAAATGTTATTTCGGAAATAAAGAAATGACGTGGGAAGGGAAAGTCAGAGTAGTTGACACAATGCCTTGTTGTATCTACTTTAGCCCGGGGAAACAACATGTGCTTTCTCTACTTTCTCTTTCATTTCTTTCCTCCTCTTTGTGACAGTGAGTGCAGGAGTCACCAGTGGATGGATGAATGAATGAATGAGTAAGTGAAAGTACGAGTGAATGAAATCGTAACAAAATAGAAAGTACAGATCAACAAATTTCGGACAAAGGAAAACAAGAAGAAGAGGCAAGTTTGGCAACGTCCTATGTACTTTATTTATTTTATTTTACTTTCCCAAAAAAAATCCACTCCCTTCTTTTGTGGTTTTACGAATTTCCTCCTGGTGGAGAACCACACATAAACACAACAATAAACGCAAAACGCAACGCACCCTTAACTTTCTCCCTTTGTGAATTTTTAAACGTCCCTTTTCCTCCAGAAGAAAAGGCAGAAGAAAAGGCAGGAGAATGAACTGATGTGTTTGCTAGAGAAACGAAGTCGAGAAAGGAAAACAAGTAGAATGGTATTTTCCTGTGTGTGTCCACCTGTACAAAGAAAGTGTAGTAAAGGAACATTTATTTTATTTGTGTACTCGGCAGGGCAAAGTACACACTGAATTGGCCTAATGGACGGGGCAAAGAAACCTCTGCTTTTTGAATTATGCATTTCCAGGGAACAGAGAGGAAAAATTTTCTTCAGTTGCTCTCAGTCAGCTATATATCATCTACTGTGTGCTTTAAGCACAGCATATTTTTATACTGCGATTGTTCTCTTACTCCCTCCGTATCGAAACACCTTTTTTGGAAACCACTGGCGAAATTAAAGGATAACCTGGTCAGGTTTGATTATTGGAATGTTGAATTTAGAGTCTCACGAGAGCAAACATTTGCCTACAACTTTTCTAATTTTATCAATTTTTGCCTAATTATCTAACAAAGACGCATGGAATGCAGCTTTTCTTTTAACCGTTTATTTTTAAGGGTTTACTTTTTTTTCCAGTCGGTTGATTTGCCAATGTATACCATTTTAGAGACCGACTGGAGACACTCTCGCTATTTATTCATGCAAGATAATTTCTGAAGTCTTAATAAAAATAGACAGCAAAGTAAGAAAAAAACCTGCTGGTCTGCTCTGCACTCACAATTTTGTACATGTTTATATTTAAAAATCGACCCAGTTCCAGTTCTAAATAAAACAAGTTTCTATTGAACTTGAATCTTGTGAACCTTGTATCTCGTATTTAACAAGGTTCGCATTACGTATTCATTTCATTTCAACAAAAAATAATAATAATCATATTTGCTACAGAAATATCTCAATAGTGGCTATTAAAAAGAGATTACATAAAAAGCGTGCAAAGTATCCACTCAATTTTCATGTGTTTCATCATATACACACAAACACCACTTGCAATATTTACTAATTGAAGAGAGCAGAACGAAATTGCCCACAAAATATATTCTTTGAAGCAAAAGCAAGCAACTTGCACTTTTCACATTTCTAAAACATTTACAATTTTTACCATTCGCTTCAACTTTTTTATTTTTCGCCCATGAAATGAAACTATTAAAGAGTCATAAAAAGAGACTCTGTTTAATAATATCGATGATATTCAATTTTTATTTTGGATAAGTAAGATACTACAGTAATATGAGGCGAGCAGAGATTATTTTTTCAAGAGGAAATGACACAAAGAATATTGGGAAGATTAAGCGTCTGTGCAAATCGTGGAGGCAGGCAAGCAGACTCAAACTTTGCAGAGCTTTCAAGTAAGAAAAATATGTGTCGAAAATGTGTTTTTGTGTTACTTGTGTGATTTAGTTAGTGGCAGTGCTGTTCGAGGCAAGACTAGACTAGAGTTAGGAAGGATTTTGATCATCAACATTGTAAGTAACAAGAGCCCCGCAGGTTTCACGGAAGGGTGCAATGCACGCCATAATTCACAGAATCATAGTATGTGGATCAATTAACTGGCTCCAATTTCCTTCAATTGGTTCATTACCATTGTAATTGGTAATATATCGGGAGGTGTAATACGTAATTAGTTAATTGGGGATCAATAACGACACGGTGTGCACGGTCAATAACGACAGTACATATTTAAATCAGCTGACCCCAGACTTGTCCATTTGTATACAATTGACCCTTTCAATGAAAGCCGATTTTTAGCCGCCAAAATCTCGTATAAGCTAATTATAAAAAAATTAAATTAAATTGAGTAGGATAGGCGCGAACAATTTGCCACCAATTCGCAAGTAATTATCATATGGTATATAAAATAGTATCATCAACCGGCAAGACATGGCTCTTCCCCGTTTCACTCGAGTCTATGTAAGTATGAAATGAGCATTAAGACCGGATATGCGACAAAAGACAGACGAGTGGAGATATGAAATGAAAATGAAGGTAAATGTACTTTACTCACTCAGTCACCGATTTGCTACTTGATTCAAACTATTTTAAGAAAACAAGATTTGACTCACTTTTCTCTCGCTCCTCTTTTTTCTTCACTCTCTTTACATTACATTGCAACAAAGTTGAGTTACACAACTCAGTCAGTGAGTAGAGTGTCTTTCGAATGTGTGCAAGGAGTTTGTCCTTCTTGTTTTCGTGGTGGTGGTGGCAAGTCTAACCAAGTACTAAACAATGTATGTAGCATTATAATACATAGTTGTAGCATTAACATCAACATTATTTCACTACTATTGGCAAAATTCCCCTCAAGATGAAAAAATGGTAGAGCGATGCTCGGCTGCTTGTGTTTTTACTATTTTTCATTACGTCACTCACGTTTCTTCCGATGCTTTGCTTAGCTTTCACGGTAGATTTGCATCGTGGAAGTTGTTCCATGCAAAATTGTTTGCAAGGATTTGAAGCACTTACTATTTACGTAGTAGTCAGCTACCTACTTAATTGTACTTGCACTGCTTTAGACGTCCTTTGATTTAATGCCACTTTTAATCATTTTCTCTGTATCAGTCAGTTGCAAATTATTAGTGTTGAAAATAATCAAACTGCCGATTTAATTCAGAACAGAAGAGAGAATTTTTATGGGACGACAGTAGTATTGCAATAAATAAACATGTTTCACCTCGAAGGTGCAATAAATGATGACTGACTGAACAAAGTGACAATTTGGGAAAGTTTTACGACTCCCGACTGAGCCATCATGCATAACATCACACATCGTGTTCTTTTGTGTCTTTTTTATTTCACACAAGAAAATAAAAATGTGGAGTCGGAGTGGAAATGTTGAGCTGAGCTGAAGTGTGAAGCAAAAGTTTCATTTTTATTTTCAAAATGCTCCATGCTTCAAGCTTGACACATGGTGTGGTGATGAGATGGTCGTCAACATTAAAATAATTTTTATAATGCAGACAATATGTAAACAGAGAGACAGGATGGATATGAACGTTTTACATGGCAATAAAAAATATCTGCCTGCTGGTGCAACTTGTACGTACATAGCTGTAGCAGTGTGTTTGAATTGTTGTAATCGATGGAGCTGAGTTGTGTGACGAGCACACAGCACGTGTTCAGTTTGTTTCTACATGGTGCTGATGACGCTGCTGGTGCTAATTTAGTGAGACATTTTTTCTTTTGTTATCCGTTTGATTTATAGAATGGAATTAATGATTGGTGGAAACAAAAACAGTCTCAGCGGCTTCTCAAGCAGTTCTCCATTTTCTTAAAACAATGGGATTAGGAATCGCATTGTCTTAAACATTTTAATGGGACAGGACGAAATGCAATTTAAAGAGAAACTATAAGAAATTGCGTAATTTTTATTTCCTTCCTTTGATACGTTCTATGAGAATTACCTACATGAAACTTGGGAACCAAAAATGTGAAAATGCTTAATATTAAATTAGGTAACAAAATAGCACTTAGATGGTTATTAGCTATTTGCAAAACGAAAACTGTTCATGATTCAATTTTGCTTTGCTTGTCACCAGTCGTTCTCGAGCAGGGGACAGAGACAAAAAAGAGAAAAAAGAGAGGTTTTGAATGGACGAGTTTGCGGAAATTCGTTCAAGTTGAGCGGGAGCAGATGGGGGAAAATGTGAGCTGAACAGAGTGGAGCGGAAAGACAAGACAACGTGCTCATCTTGGAAGAAAGTCGAGTTCACATTTTCGTGCTCACTTCTACTAAACTAAACTCAACTTAAAGTGCTTGTGTGTTAGTGCCATTACTGCACTCGCTCACGCTCGCTCTCAGACTCAGTGGATATTGCATAGGGAAAACTTAGCTGTTACATAAAAGTCCCTTCTTTTATTTTACCACTTTTTCACTGAATCTCCTCACTTTTTTGAACGAAGCTCTCAAATGAATGTTTGTGGCGTGCCGTGGTCTTCTACAGATGTCTATTTATCTATTGCCATCTGAAAATAAATGGGTGGCAGTGGCGCTGGCGACGATCCCATACGTACGTATCTATCTATATTGTCACGTTACAACCATGATGCAGATGCTGAGGCAAATGTGGATGTGAACGAGAGAAACGGAGCATTATTACAGATATTTATAATTTGTAGCATTGAAAGTAACAAGCGGAGTGGTGAAACATTGTTACGTTTTCAGTTGACCTCACCGTAATTTGGAATGATAACCAGCCTGAGTAATTTCACATTCTTTCATTATCACAAGCTGAAAAAAGGCGGGGAAAGAACTCCGGAGAAACACTGTCGTCACCACTTATAACATATTTAAGGAAATAGTATAAAAATGAAAATTATACCTCATGGCAATAATTTGAAAATAAAGCACGACATTCGTGACCAACATATTTTTTGGCTTGTGTAATGTTGTGATTGTGATTTTCTGTTGTTGTTGTTCCCTGTCTGTGTGTCTGTCGTTTCACCCATATTTTCCACCGTCTCTATGCAATACTATTTACATACCTACACACTATATTAACATTTTACCAGTATTTTTTCTAATACAGGCGAATGGCCGTGATGTGCTTTTGCTGAAATAATAATAATAGTAATAAAAATAAAAATAGAGACAAAAAACAGATGGAAAAAAGTTTCTTTTTTTTCTTGTCAAAAAATAATTTACTATCGAAAGTGAAGAGAAGTGTGTCACCAGTTAGCAAAATGTAGTGCTTAAATATGCGAGTATCGTTCTGCTATGTCTTTTTTACCATTTTCTTTTTATTCTTTAATTCATGCGTCCGGATTAATTCCTTTCATCATTTCATTCTCCACAATTTTCCCACATGTTTTCAATATTCACTTACTTATCAACAATAAATTTACTTTCATAAAAAATATTCTAAACCAGGAAAGAACGTGCGTGAGCATCCATTTCAATTTATTTCATTAACATTCACTCACACACAGTAAATACGATCAGCCTCTTGAACAGTCCACTTTCTTTAGAGCGATCTCATCCCACAATAGAATTTTTGCCTTGCTCCCTTGGTTCATGGAAAATTGTGAATTTTATGGGAACCGTCCTCCTGCCTCATCATTATTCTTCTTGCCCTTCCCTCTCCCATAAAATTATTTATCTCTTCTCCCAACTTTCTCCAGATCTCTTTCAATTTTCTTATTTTCCTCGTCATCTTATTCAGTTCAATTCATTCCATTTCACTGTTGTGACTGTGCGGGTCAGAGTGTTCAAAGAGGGTTAGTTCGTGCGCGTGTTTCCACTGCCGCAATTACCTGTTCAGGTTACTAAATTTGCCACAAAGTCACGTAAAAATATAAAAAGGACGATCGAGTAAAGTAACCACTCCAATTAGCCTAGCACAACAACAGTTGAACACATTTATACCAAACCACTTTCGCCAGATTAACTACAGAATTATAAGAAAACGCATTTTTATTCATTTTTAACCACACTCTCAAAAATCATTGTTATGCAAATCCTTCAGCATTTATGGTGCACAATAGGGAAATCGTGGTGGCATCTGCATATCTCATATAAATATTTTGCCAAAAAAATAGGTCTCCCTGACTCAAGCTCAGGTTAGGTTTTGGTTCGCTCATAAAAAATGAATACAATTTACAATGCGCCCATCGTGCACAAAAGACATGCTGAGAATCCTCATCATCATGATCACACTGGAGTGACCTGACTCAGCGCTGCCACTGCCACTCACTCTCAGTGCCATCATGATGACGATGATGGTTCCCAGCTGAACAATAGCAGTTTGTTGTTTGTTTCGCCTAAGAGTGACGGTGTCTGTGCTCACCTCTTCATCTAATCTGATGCCCCATGTAAAATACCATGATACTACGCAAAACTAGTAAATGGAGAATTTTCTCCTTTGAATAATCATAGTCGTCGCCCTCTCACACTCGCACAACAACAACGGCATCACACTGCTACCAGCATCCATTTCCCATTTTTAATCCTTTTCTCCTTTCATTTCACTTTCCCCAAGACGAGCGGCGTGACGATGATGATGCGTGTGTGTTCAACGACTCAGCCCCAGTTCAATTTAAAGGGAAACCACTTGCTTTTATCTGTATGTCATTGCTCACATTGAATTCGTTTGTCACTAGTGTAGCGAGTGGAAAAAAGAGAATTTCAATTCTCATTTCCCTTTCTAATCACTCACCAGCCCAGACCCGCTTCACTTTTATTTTCCTTTTGTCACCCATCCATCATCCTGATGGATCCACCTTGCTTTCATTTCAACCATCCTGCATGCATACAAATTTGTCCTGCTTTCCCATTCAAATCTAAATACTCACTCACTCTTGTCGTTTTATTTTATTTTTTTGTTCGAGTTTAATCATGTCTTCACTCACTGCGAACATGTCTCGTAAACAAGAAAAGCAGGAGACAGGAAACTAGAAAAGTCCATCGAAGTGTATTGCTTTCACCGGGTATGATCTCCATTACTCCATGCATAAATTATCTGGAACATGAAAAGTGAATTCATTTCCCTTCACATTTTTCTCTACTCTGATGGCATCATGGAAATTTATGGGGAATTTTTTGGGGAAAATGGGGCAAACGAAGAATTGCCTGTGCTAAACTAACAGTAACTAAGCGGCAGCAGCATCAGGTGGAGGATTTCCAGAAGTGATGCCAGAACTACGTTAAGAAAAGAATGCAAAACTGTACTAATCGTAATCATCTCATTTCTTCTTTGGAGAAAGAGAAAATGCAGCTTGTAAAAATGTTAGCTTGTGCTCTGGATTTTCTAGATCACATCCATTATCGTTAGTGATAGCTTGTGCTATGCTGGTGAAAAGAGTGACATCTATTTTTGTCTCATTTCATTCTCCTCGAAATTGATGATGATAGTATCTTCTTAAAATGGGCAAAATATCTCTTCAGCATCTTTTCTCCAGCGAAAACCAACAACCCTTGAAAGACAGGGAAAATGATGGAAAAATGGAAGGAAAGGAGGAAAAAAGTGGCTGGAAGCTTGAAGCAGCTCGAGTTAGTTGGCCTCCTGCTTGCTTGCTTTCTCTTCTCAATAAATATTGCCGAGCTGAGTTGGTTGATTCAAGTGAGTTGACAAACGAGAACAAGACAAGGGACCGAGAAACGACGGAGAAAGTTTTTTTTTGCATTTCGTTGTTTGGGGTGTATCACATGGTTCAGTGCTCAATTCACTTAAAATGGGAGGAAGGAAGGACTTGTTGTTTGAGAGAGAGAAAGTGAGTGAAAGGAAAGTGGTGGAGCTTTTTTTCTCCGCTGCTCTTCCTTCCTTTCTTTTCTTAACATTGGATTGGAACAAGTTCCGACAGTGGTGGTTGGCTGTGCCATGGTGTGTTTCTGTGGTGGTAGTAGCAACAGAGAAGCAGCAGTTCCCCTTAGACTTGACTGCCATGAGTGGGAATCCATGTAATCAACAAGTTTGCAACAAAAAAAGGAAAGAAAAAGAAAGAGACAGGAGAAAGTTCTCCTTTCTTTTTTTCTTTGTTCGAACAAGAAAAATGCTGAGTGAGTGAGCAAGTCCATAAATCGTTGTATATTTTTCATTCGTTAGCCCCAGTAAAAAGACAGTGTACACAGTGTACATATGTTACCTCACTTTCTCCACTTTCTCCTTCCATGTCATGAGCTAAGAAGCTTTCAGGAGAAGAGTTATAGTTGTAATAATGCTAGATAATAATAATAATAGTGGTAATGTGAGCGGAGTAACTACTTAACCGTGCAGATGCAGTGGTGGAAGTGTGCACAAAATTTCAAGAGTACTTTCATCGTGTCTCGCTGAGAGTTGAGAAGCAGAAGAAAGCAGAGGAAAGGCTGGTGGCGATAGCTTCGAAGAAGAGTAAGACGATGACGATGATGGTGATGATGATGATGATGATGATGAGAGAATGGAGTGGAGAGAGTTGAGCGATTCCTATAATAATGCTTAATAATAACAAATATAATAATACACATTTTTGTACGCTACTCGCTCCAATATAACTACTGCACAGTACAACACATTTCGTTGTTGAAAAACTTTCTCTTAATACTCCTCTTACTTTCACTATCTACTAACTAATGGAGGAAAGTTTCGATTGGAGGGAGCTGACCTGAAGCTAAAGCTAAGGCTTGGAGAAAGTCTTGGGTCTTTCTTTGCTTTCACTCACTGACTGACACTCTTTGTGTCTCATTTATGTACCCATGTTCCCTTTCCTTCCTAGAAGGAGAAAAAGAGGAGAAAAATTGGAGGAAAATGGCTAGTAACAAGATAGAGAGTTTGATCATCCTCATCATCATGACATCGAGATCGACATGAACATGGACATGGACACGGACATGAAGAAGGCCGTGGGCACATTTCTCATGCTTTTCTTCCGCTCAGGAAGAAAATGAAGTGGAAGTGAAACGACTCCATTTCCACTTTTTTCTGCTCGGCGAGGTTTCCAGAAAGTATGAGCGTATAAGTCTAAAATATACATGGACAGTGATAATAATAATAATGATAATGATAATAATCGTTACGATCATGTTATGAAATGAAACGAAATGAATGCACCTACCCTCCAATAATCTCCTTCTCCATCTTACTTTCCCGAGTGAGCTGAAGACGAAGAGGTGCTAATTCTGGAGCTAAGTAAGTAAAGTACTAGAGTAAATGCAAGATGGTGAAGTGGAGTGAGTTGAGTGGAGCAGAGCAGGCAATAAAAATAGGATGGTAATGTAATGTTAAAAGTGTGAGATAACGGGAGTGGAAGTAAACCGCGGTGTTATAACGAGAGTAATAATAGCCATAACTGTACAAGTGTGAGAAGGTGTGTGTTTTTATTATGTTATTGGAGGAAAAGTGAGACATGAAAATGTGTGGAGAGAGAGGATGATGTGGCTATGGATGTTGAATGAGTTAGGAAGTGTTTGTGGGAGACAGGTTGCAGCCACTCCTGTGTCGTCACGGGAGACGAAGAAATGGAGCGGAGCAGAGACTGACTTGGTGCGAATTTGTGTGTCCTCTTCCTGATTGTGAGTGTGACGCTTCTCTGGTAGAGGAGAGGGAAGCGATGGAATCGCTCCGGGAGATATTTTTGTTTTGTTTTTCTTTTCTAAGCCTATTTTCAAACATAAGTAAGTTTAAGTAAGTAAACTGATGCGCTACTACTTACTTACTTCCTTAATAAATACACTGTCACCACAAACAAGAGAAATAAAGCTGGAAAATTTCCCTTTTAATTCCTTCTCCATTGTATTCAATTCACCACACTTTTCTCACCACTTTCTCTAACACAACGAGAGAAAGCGAAGCACAGAAAATGTTGGAAACCATTCAAAAATGAATTTGCATTGTCTATGTTTTAAGAAAGAAGACAAAGTCGATTGTCGACTTTTTTAATCTTGTAGCCCTAGCAGTGAGTGTGAGTGAGAAAGTGTCTTGGAAAGTACTTATGCAAAAATAATAAAAGTGAGAATAAAAGCAAGTGAGAGATGATGAGCCAAGATGTGACATGACATAAAAGAAACTTTTTCTCATTTTTGACCCTGTTTCTTTTTTCTCCTTTTATTTGTTTTACCCCGATGTTTTCTTACTTCCATTCTACGCCGTACAAACTTTTCTCTCTCAAACGAACTATGCATGTAAAGAAGGCATCAGGCATGGAATGAATTTCCCTGTATTATTTATAAAACATTTATTACACTGCATTACAACATCCCGCGAGAGAATGGAAGGAAAACCTAACTCAGCCATTTTCCTGGCCTCCCTCCTTTCTTTTTATCTCCCGTTACTTTCTTTTCCCCTGTCGCTGCTTTCAACTTTTTCAGCGACAGAGACATTCCTCACACTACATGAAAATGGAACAAGATGATGATATCCGGTGGCGGCGTTAACTACAAAAACCACTTTCAAAACTCAGGCAATGGCACACTCAACGAGCAACGAGCAAGTGCAAGTAATTTTGAGAGAAAGTGAAGTGAAAATTTTTGGAGAAAATAAAATTTGAGTCAAAACATGCGATTTGTTGGTACACATTTGCATACTGTATATAAACTTATCTACTTCGGGACTCCTCATTTTCATGTATCATTCATTAAAATCACTTTCCAAAGTATGATAATCATCGCATCAGTTGAGTGGGGCAGAGTGGAAGAGTAATTAAATGAGACCCGGAGACATTCTCTGCTCTTCAAAAAGATCATCTCATAACCCACGAAAAATTCCACTGACTACACAAAAGCATTAATTGAAGTAGTGCTGTCACTTTTTTAAACTCTTTTAAACTTTTCCCTAAGTTGTCATCTAATTACGACTTGTCAACCGAGAGTCAACTCGTGCCTGTTGAGGACTTGAAAGGAGAAACGAGATTGGAAGCAGAAGCGGATCCTCCCCTGCTCAGCCATATTCATTATCCTCATTTTCCTCACGCATCATGAATGAATGAATGAATGAAAGAACGCACGTTCCATTTTTCCCCGCTGGGTGAGGAGAGACAGAGGCGAATGGCACTGAGAGAGAAATGAAACGACTTGCCGCAAATAAATGACGGAAGTGGAGTGAAAATACTTGGAATGCTTTTTATTTCGCGAGACGCCTCGTGTAATTAAAAGCCGGACTCACTCACACACCACACTCTCAAGCATTTTTATTGCTTTGCTTTGCTTTACTTTCTCCCAAAATGCGTCACTTTCCTATCACGATGATGATCATTATGATGACGACTGTGACCATGAAAGCTATGAGCTACTACTATATGAGGACAACAGCCTTTTTTGTTTTCTCACATTACATCATTACAATGGGAATGTGAGTGGATGATGCAGACAGACTGAGACTTATTTTTCTCGTCGAAATTATTGTAGTATTGTGACTGGAGTCGGAGAATAAAAAGCAATATTATTAAATGCATAAAGGTTGGCAGGTCGTTAAAAATATCGAATTTTTGTGTGCAGTCTGATTCGGTGTAATGACGTGACACGTGATATGATTCTCCTTCGCTGCTATGTTCAGTTCTGCTTATTTTATTAGTTTTGGTGCATTGGTTCAATCAACGACATTCTTTCATGGCAGAGACTGTTTTTGGTCAAGTATTTCATTGTGAACAGTCTCGGCTGTGCATTGTTCAGCATGGCGTGAGTGGCTGAACATGACATAAAATGAAGTACGTGGCTTGTTTACAAAAAAAAGTGGTTAATTAAATTGAGCTTTACTAAAGTAAGACACTGTCAAATGACAAATTAACCTGCTCTTTATAATAAAATGTAATTACACTTGGCTTCACACTGCTCTTAGACTAAATACCACTACATTTTACGCTGTCTGAACACATCACATTTTTTACACGAGCTAACCACATCTCGTTTAGAAAAACGTACTTGTAATTTAATAGTAGTCATATGTTTTGCGGACTTGACACTGCAATATAAAACAAGTGATTCGGAATAATGACAGTGGTGCGGTAAGTAGCAGAATGTAATGTAATTTCGTTTTAGACAGATTAACCTTGTCGTATGTTTTTATGGAGAAATTGAAAATTGAGGACATCCAAAATAACGTACTTACGCCCTTTTCTTGAACATAATTTATTTTTTGGGGAGTTTAATGTCACATCTCATATTTTTGGAAATGTTAGCCGAAGTAGCGTTTCATAGTTGTGTTGCAGATGTTTCGCAAACAGAAAATGAAAATCAGCGGTTCAATAAAATTAACATCGTATTGCATTTTTTTTGTGTTTAGGGTTAGGTTTTAGAACTATATGATTGTACGAGTTACGTGCAATATAGTAAATGTAGTAAATTTTCGAGGCACTGCTTCGTCGTCCATAACTCATAATTATTATCGTATTAAACACGAATTCGATTAACAATCTGCTTTCAAAAATGTGCCCAGAAACTTGAGCAGTAAATTGCAGAAAGGTTCGTTTTAAAGATTAAACATTTAACTATGCAACTCAAAAAATTATCTTCCTCTAGTTGTCCTGTCACTTGAGGAATTTCTCTCAAAGTAAATATTAGCGTTTTTAATTATTATTACGAGCAAGAAATCAAATGCTTGGGCACACATTGCCTCTAAACTGGAATAAATTGAACTGTACAGAAATCAAGTTTGCAACATCTCAAGAATTAAGAAAGTCGGCTGTGATTCGCATGTATTTAATTTCCCAATGAAATGTGCTACTGCTCCGTTTGATTTGATTAAGTCGTTCCTCTGCTTGATCACCTTTACCTCTGCACCATCAAATCAACTTAATTTCATGGACCAGCCGTAAAAACGAAAATGATGACAACTAGGAACGCCTTTCCAAACTAAAATCCTGGCTGATTCTCCCCTGGCCAAGATGTCTTTTTTTACATTTCTTTCTTTTAAGGTCAGCAATAAACTAATGAATAATTTTCGCCCACTCATCTCAACTTCGTGATCATCAGGCCGGATTACGGCTGTTGCAATCCATTATAAAATGAAATCGACTCAAATCAAACGAAATGGAGCGACTTGCTCACATTTGCACACCACGTGACTCTCACTCAACACTTTTCAAAAATAAACCCTGCCGAGAGGCGGCACGCGGAGAAGAGTTTTTGATTATTATCGAAAGATGAAAAAAAGATTTTTTGGCAAGCGACAATTAGCGCATTTTAATTCCAACAAAATATCGAACTCGATGAAAGTAATGAAATGAAAATAATGGAGGAAAACGGATTTTTTCAAAAAAATGTAAATGTAAATCTTCCACTCGAAAGGAAACTCTTTCAGTGCTTTGTACGTATTTAATTGTACCTTAATGCGGTAAACTATAATAATCTAGTGCATTGTTCTCCTAATTAATTTTTTATTGTTTCACCAAGCGAAGCACATTTAAAACAGTTTTTCAGAGTCGAACGTGAGTGGAGGCTTTTTGTATAACAAAGAACAAAGCAAAGAACAAAAAATAAATAAATGAGGGCAAAACAAAAAATGGAAAAAGTGGAAAATCAGTGGATATCGTTATTAGTAAAGTGAGTGGAAGTTTTTCAGCGTTTCTTTATCTGATGATGCTGCTGTGTTAATAGTTGAGAGAGAGACAGGTAATATCAAATGACAAATTACTGCTGATTCATAACAACAAGGATTATTTTTAGTACACAAAAAAATTGGATTACGATTCTTCCCTCATTGAATTCGTAATCGCTCCTTTTTCATTTTCATTAATTTGCGAGTTTCAAAGAAAAATCAAACAAAATACGAACGAGCGAAAAGGAGTTAGATATCCCATTAGCATTTCCATTATTCAATTTGCAGAAAGAAAAACAAAACGAAAATAAACACTTGAACGTCAACAACTTTTGTGGCTGCATATTTTTTCCTCTATTTTACTCGCCTCCATTTTCTTTTATCTCTTTTAAAATTTGACGACAATCAAAATTGAAAGGGATTGAGTAGTGACACAAAAGTGTGAAATCAAATATCTACATGTTTATTTATATACAAGTAAACGCTGAAGTTTTTTTGTGGTTTTCGAAAAGAGAATGCAAATCTTTCCACTTGTCTCTCACTCACTCACACTCCTTGTCTCGTCTCGGGGAATTTTCTTTTTCAAGCTCAAAAACCCCTCTACACACTCTGTACGTATGCAATTTTATTTTATTTATGTAATCGTTATTATTTTCAGCAGTAGCAGTAACAGCAGCATCTTCATCAACATGAGCACAAGTTTCTCAACTTTTGCTTTCGCATTACGTAGATACCTACCTAAGTACAAGAGAGAGAAAAAAAATCAAGTACGTAACGTAATCTTGATCCGGTTTTTTTTTTTTTGCAGAGACATCCGATCTGCGGGAATATAAAATAATAATAATTATAATATATGGCCGTCATGCTTCTAAGTATTTATAGTGATGGATCACGACCACGAGCAGGCGAGCAACTTATTTAACTAAGAGTTTTGAGCTCGGAAATTTTTGTTCATAATATGAGAGTAAATCGTTTTCGTAGTATACACACAAAAATCGTAGAATGTTCATATTCATGCTTGAAGCTTGAATGCTCCCCGAAATAAAATTCCATTAATAACATTATCACTAGTGCCATCATCATCTTTTCTGTGCCACTGCATCACACGCAGCAAAAGGCAAAAACTCCCTCACTTCAACAAGCAACAACTTCAGCCTCGGCTTCACTTTGTTTCAAGCAACACTCAAACTCAGCCACAAAAATCGTCCTTATCTCAACTTGTCTCAGATTCAGTTGCTGACGTCACACGGTTTCTCGGAGTGAGACACACTCGAGAACGACTTAGTATTATTAGGAGACATCTTTGATTATGATGCATTACTCGATACATATGGACACGGATATTTTCGGAGTGTTTAAAATTGATATTTTTCTGTTTAGGTTCGGAGCGCAAAGAGAAAAGAAATTGAAGTGGAGCGGAAACAATTCTAGTTGTTCGTTTCGTCGGGCATGGATAAAGATGAGAATGAAAAAAGAATGTGGAGCGAACGCTCTCCAGACTCACTGAATCTGTCAAACCGGAACCAGACATTGGAAGCTTTTTCTTTATTTTCGAACCTATTTTTACCACGGGCAAAGTAAGTACCTAGTCAAAAACTCTATCAGCTGGAAAACAAAAATGATTTTCCAAAGAAAAAATGTTCATCTCCTTGTAAAAGCTTGTAGGAGGAGGACGTAGTAAAAACCAGTTTATTCAATTATTCCATTACTTAAACTCCATTCATCATCCACTTTCCATCGCTCACTTCCACCTTCATCATTATCATTAAATGGCGAATCATCGATTTTTGCGAGATGTATCCGTTTTCCTGCTCGTCATTACCTCGGAGCATTTAGAATTCTAAAAATATTTCTAAATAGAATTTGTGGTGAGTCACTCATTTCCATCTAAATTTAGTCTCCTTAATGCGTCTTGTCTATCTTCAGGGCATATAATTCTCGGAGAAAGAAAGTAAAATGAGAGAAGGCAGAATAAAAGGCATTCTTGTACAGGGCTTTCACAAGATCGTGCGAAAATCTTTCGTGTCAATCAAACTTTGGAGTATTTGCACACCACGACGATTCTTCTGATAAGCGACTAAGCGTCTCTCTTCCATCCACATTCATATCCGCATCCACCTCGAAGAGGGCGAGACGCGAGAGTATGATTTTGCAATGACAACCCGATTTCCTCCGCATTATTCACTTCATTCTTTCCACACTAAAAATCCTGAATTTCCGTGTGCTGGATGTGATGTATGTACATGTAGATGCTTTCTCCTTGCCGTCATGCCAAGTCTTTCATTTTCTCACAGAGCTTCACTTCCCCTCCTCTTCCCTTAATGTGAATTCTTTCTTTGGGACTCAAAAATTTTACCTCTCATGCGAGGAAGGATTATGTCGCCTGATTTTCTCTGCTTTTCGTCTTCCTGCTGCCTCCAGACAGCGACTGTCTAACTAGAGCAATCTCAAATTACAAGAACAGTGGCAACTCGTCTGGCAAGCCACGAGGCGCCAGTTTCGTTTCGTTGAAAAATACTAACGCAGGAGCTAGTACTTGGAATGTAATGCAAAGAAACTATTTCTTGCACAAGAAATCCAAAAATAACTCCATTTCAGAACATTATTGTACTTGAAGACGAATTTAAAAGTACCCAGAAAAAAACTTTATTTTCCACCTGTGGGATTTCTATTTAAATGACGTACACTGCACTGCAGTTATTCTAAAAATAACATTAATTAATTCCAAATTAACGAGACATTGAGGTAATTTCCAGAAAAGAAAGTGGAGAAAGTAGAGAAAGCAAGAGTTGCCCGGAAAAGACACGAATGTTTTCTTTGCAGGCGGATGAGCACGAGGTAATTATCCAAGGGATAATTAGACTCGTTTCCGGAATCATTACTTCAATAATTATGCATGTATGTACAAATTAGCCAAATTTTCCAACTTTTCTGAATTTAATTATAAGAAAATTGAAAGTTGATGACTGGCAGGGTTGTTTAAGTATGCTATAAATATTTGATGCAGAGCAAAGATAGTTTTTAAGAGACTTTAATTAAAATTTGGAGAGTTAATGCCAGACAAATGTCGACAGATACGTGAACGCTCAGAATGAATTGACTTGTACTCCGTGAATGTAGCGAGCTCACCTCCGGAAGGAAGTGAGTCGGCAGTAGTACAAAATACAAAGGCTCATATGGATCCAGCCGGCAAATTAATGAGGAAGGAACAACTTTCACCCATCCCTCAGCTGGTCCATCCTCCCGCATGAGATGGATGCGATGTGATATGACGTGAAGTGATGTGACGTGTGTCCGTAAGAGAAAAAGAGCGTATCCAGAACTAAACTTTTTTTGTGGCAGTGGAGTGGTCTCGTTTTGGTTTCGCATGTTAAAAAATACAATTAAAATTTGCTCAACTGTAAAATTCACAATTTGGATGTGCGACTTTCTCTTCTTTGACGTCTAGCTCAAAGGCAGAGTACGCGGAAAGTCACTGGTTATTGTAGAGTGCACTAAATAAGTAAAACGAAAGTCCAACGGACAAAAATACCTTTGAAAGGAGGACCAAGGGGAAAGAGTGAAAGTGCGCGAGGGCACGTTCACAGTGGCAGAAGAAAGCAGACAAAAAAAACTTTGGCGTTATTATTATTCAAGGGAAATTGCAATTTCCTGTGAATGTGACGATGTGATGTGATGTGAGTGAGGTTGCCTCCGGGCAAAATTCACGAATGCCGAATATTCCGTAGGTAAGGGTAAAGAAAGAAATGGAAGGTAACCTTACAGCAAGCAAAGCAACAACTTTCACTCTGTAATAAGTTGATGTGGTGACAGAGAAAGAGAGAAAATTTTGTAATGTAAAATTAAATAATAATCACATTTTCCCCGGAAAAGTTTCCGGTGAGCGGAAAAATATCTGCGAGAAAAATTCTGCAGTTCAGTTCAGTTCCTTGAAAACGGTAATTCCCCCAAACAGCGAGCGAAGGCAACGTAAGTTTTCAAGTTGAAGTTGAATTGACGGAAATTCCACTTTTTGAGTAGAGTGAATGCCGAAATGTTTTTCAATTTCCCAGGCTTTCGTTTTGATTTCCTGACTCTTCCAAACTCAGTCAATCCGAAAGCTTTCTTTTCACACAAAAGCTCATTCAAGCGATTCCGAATGAACGTAAAAAAGAGAGAAACAACAAAACTTGTATGTAACAAAAAGAGAAAATAATCCCGCATCCGACTGTAGCAGCATTGTCTCAATTGTACAAAAACCACCAACAAAATAAAATGAACCAAAAAAAATAAAAGGCAAGGGAATTAGTTTCAAAAGTAAAAAGCTTGTAAAAAATAATCCTGACAAAAACGAAATGTGTCTCATTGAATGATCGCTGTCGCACGATATTTTTTTATTTTGCGGGACAAAAAGTAAAATATTTGTCGCACATTTTTTGTGTGTGAAAAACACCAAACAAAATAATGAGGATAAAAATGCGCTCATGTCAAAGTTTAGAAAACAAATGAGCAAAAGGGTGAAAAAAGAAGAAGAAAATAACTCAAGTGTGACGAATGTAGATAAAGCGAAAGAAAAAAATGTTGCGATCATGGTGACGATGGCGACGTCCGTGGCATGGAATTCTTCTGAAATCTTGTACATAAATATTCCTGCCTGTGCCAATCAATTGTGCTGATTTAATTTTTTTGCAAGATAAAACTTTGTTTTAAGCGGAAGATATAGAAGAAATCCTCTGAAGGTTTACAAGAAAGAACGTGCTCAAGAATGACATGATGAGAATGAGGAGGAAGGGAAAACGATTTAATAGTGTGGGTCAATAACTAAAAAAAGGTCTCGTCGACAAAGACAGTGCTTGAAAGTTGAACAGATGAAATTCTAAGTGAGAATTAGAAGAAGTGTGGAAATACATTAGAAATGCAAGTTTTAGGTTGTCTCTTGTTTTACTAAATGTAGCGTGTCCAGCTATTTCTCAAAATAGATAAATCTGTTCTGCACGATTTTCATGTAAAGACAAGAGGACAATGACAAGAAGGAGCTGCTTGACAATCTGCACTCACTCATCGACTCCAATGGAAGCAATACAATCATGTTCCTGTTAGATTAGGCTATGTCGCATTATAAATATAAATATATTTTTATACACGATCAAGGCCCATTTTTTACTGCTTTTCCTTGCCTATTGAAAACGCATCTTCTGTTTCGATCAAGCTTACTTCAAACTATAATGGTTCAAAGAATGAGTCTCCCCTCAGAATCTCATTTTGACGAGTTTCTTGTTCGCCCTTTTCTAACTAAACACAAAGCTAAGAATGATTTTGGTTTGCTTTCGTTCCAAGTGTGAAGTGAAATGAATTATGTGAACAGAGGCGCCTTCCTTTTCTCTTTTCTCATTTATCGAGAACAGTGATTTTCATCAATTTATCAGTGAACCGACCTCAAAATCAATTGAGACAAAACAGGACAATGCAACGACGAAGTGGAGCAGAGCAACAGTACATCCATCCAACTTCAAAATCCAACACATGGCCCATGTTCACTTGAGCCTTTCTTAGTTTATTTTGTCGTATCGAGGACAACCATTAAATACTACTACGTATGTACCTACATTCTGTACCACACGACATTGTGAACAAATTACATTTTATTGAACCCAACTGAGAAAAATATATTTTTACGGGCTCAATTTGAAAATGTTTAAAAATATCAAAAAATTGCATTTTATAAAAAACCAGTATTAAAACACTGACTCACCGTCACTGCGTCAGCGTCATCGGCGTTGTTCATTGCTACTTGAACTTGGGTCTGTCTCTTCGTAAGTTATCATAATAATATCATATCGAGGCAAAGCACTCACTCACCACATAAATAAAATAACCATAATTTTTAACGATCGCTGCGAAACACTTTCCCTTTTCCTCTCAAATATGTGCAGCAAAGCTACGTTTCTATGTGGTAAGTAAGAGTAACGAGTAACACAGCACGTAATAAAAAATTTTACTCTGAGATGATGATGCGGATGTGGGCGTTCGCCCACATCGTTTCACTACAAAACTATGATGATATAATTATTTATTTTAACTACAATAATCACGTCTACAATTGTTAGCTATGTTATATAGCGCTAACATTTTCTCCTTGAAAATTAAAACTTATTTCTGAAACTGTATAACAAGAAAGAAAATTTTCTTTTTTTTCAAGCAGTTAAAATTTGTTTCAACGACTTTGACACTCTCGGAAAGCGAGTCGATTCACTCTGTTCATATAATGTAGTAGGTGGATACTTTAATAATAAGGAGATTTGTATTATTATGTATTTATTTTTCTCAAAAACAAACAACGACGACACAAAACTTTGTCTAGTTCGCCACTGCCACCAATACGACCATCTCCAGTGTGTTTGAGTGGATCGTGGACGTGGACTACTTGGAACAAGTTTTTGAAACAAAGTTGAACAAGCTTTACACTTCCATTCCGCTCTGACTTTTTTTCTCCTAGTTTATTTTTTTTCAAGACACTGAATGAATAACTGCAAACTGGAAATTGGGAGACGAGAAAGTTTTTCTCTTTCTCTTTCTCTAACAAATTTTTTTTTCGATGCCCTCGCTCAATGCTCAGTTGAGCGGGCGACGTGCTTAATAGAAGAAGGAGAAAGCTCGCCTTGTTCTTGTTTTCTTATTCGTTTCCTTCCTGCGCTTTGCCTTGCTACGAGAAGGAGAACGACAACGAGGACGATGCACATGGACACGCCATTATTATTCACTTGCTTGTGTGCACACGAAATTCCCTATCATTATCATTACACATCAAATCAACCTATTATCATCCCCTTTTTTAGTAGACAGACACAAAAATTCTCCGTGATGCAGCAAAGCAGCTCTAGTGAAAGGACAGGAGCAACCCTGGACGTGGAGAAGGGCGAGAGCGACCTGCAGCATGAAGAGGCGCAGTGGACAAGAGCTGGGCCAGTGAGGCTGGTGCTGGCGTGGTTGTCGTGGTCCCGTCGGGGTATCTCAGGAAAGATGAGATGAGTTTGGAGAAAGTTGTCAAGTGAGACTGTGCAGAGCAGCTCATAGAGATCGCACAACATTCACATCATGTCACCTGCATCATCTTACTTGTCGTTGTCCTCATCCTACTTTCACAATTCATTTCGACGTCCACGTCCATTTCACATTTGTTGGAGGGAGACAGCATTTTTCATTCTCATTTTTTCCTTTCTGGTTTAGTTCCATACGTAGAGGTATGTAGATAGTAAATACTGGCTCTTCCCTTGCCAGTCGATGCAAGTGAGCAAAGAGGCTCAATGCCCGAAATGAATCAAGTATGAACTGATAAATGAATGATTTCGATCAAGACTCAACTTTTCCTCTCAACTTTTCCTCTCTCACAACTTTAAGTCTACTTTCCCTTTCAACTTTAATTGCACTTTCTCCAAAAGAGAATGGAGAACGAAGTGAGTTCTTCTCTGCTTTCTTCTTAGATTGCCCTCACTCCCCAGACGGAGAAAGCGATTTTTCCTTTCTCTGATCAAGTGTTTACTTTTACTTTTCTTCACTTAATCAAATGCTCCTTGATTATTGAGTAGGTGAGTCGAATGAATCGCGAAATGAAAATGAAGTCACTAACTGTGAGTAATAAAACGTGTTGCTGCAACCCCTAAGCGTCACTATTTAAATATATTATCACGGAGAGCAACTCTCGAGTATTTAATTAATTAATTAAGTAATTAATTAGTTAATTTAGTATTAAGTGGAACTGAGTGAGCAATTTCAGAGGAAAGTTTCCAGGTAGGAGAAAAACCTCGTCGGAGAAATTGGAAGCTCAAATGAAAAAAGTGGATTGTGTACCGATGAAGTGTTCAAATGTTGACATTTTTTTAGCTTCATCTAGTTTATTGGCAACGAGGTCAAAAGGTCGCTTTTTTTAAAGTGAGCCGCTGCTTGTTCTTTTTTTGTTTCGTTTTCATGTGTAAGTCAAGATTTATTTGTCACAAATTTGCGCAAGAAAATTGATGGGGCCGAGAAGGAGGTCGTAAATTTTTATTTGATAATAAAAGTCCCATAACGTTCCCACTCGTTAATTTTTGCGAGGTGTTCACCACTCTACACGGAGGAAATTGTCACCATTACAAACATGCATCGCATCAGAAAGCTAAACCTCACTCACTCCTCTGCCTACTCACCACTATCACGACACCCATCTCCGTGTGAACCACAACCACCAGCCACAAGATTTTAATGCCGACTGAAACAGTTACTAAAGGGTTAATTAACCATCAGTATTTTGATTGCTGTTCCATTCACTCAATAGCTCAATTGTTACAATCATTTCACTGTAATAAACGTATGTTGTGAAATTGGTTGACAATATTTACACGCACACACGAGGGGACAGGGACCTGCACGTGCACACGCACCGCATTGTCGACTGTCGTTCGTCACATCATCGACGCACTGGGACGTGACGGTGGTGACGATGTCGATATTTCTCACGGTTCAGTCAGTCACTTTGTTCGTTCGAGTGGTTGGTGGCGTCCGATGAAGAGAAAGGCGGGAATCTTCGTGGCATGACTCATATACGAGCTAACACTTTTCATTTTCATGCGTGCCACTCACTCCGCGTCAGTGAATATCAGCAAGATGACGTGAATCAGTGGAGAATTTTGAAGGTGTCATTTCGGCACATCACACGACTCGAAACGATGTGAGAAAGTGAAACTGCAAGTAGGTATGTGATTATTAATTACAGTAGTTAATTATGAAGTTATTGGCAGCGACAAACTGAGATGAGGATGATGAGACTGAGATGAAGATGTTGTTGATGATGATGATGACGGGTCCTCTCTCGCTGCTCCACAGCTTGCTCACAGGTTCGTAGCAATATCGCGACTAAGGACGCGCTCGTTTCCAACGAAAGCACAGTCTCACTCAGTCACTCGAGTTTCGTTTTATTCGTGGATGATAGTAGGAACAAGCAGGAAAAGCAAAGTGAAGCGAAGCAACATTCTACATTTTGTGCACACATCCACATCACATTTTCCTCTTCTGCAATTCTCTCCGCGAAGAAAAAAGCGTGTGAGTCATTCCATTCCACTTTTCTCAGCAGCATATTAGAAGCAGCTCAGACCGAGGCTCAGAGCTCACTCAAGAAGATGGTGCATACGAGAAGAAGGGAGGAAAGAGAGAAAAATGAAATTTTTATTCGCACATGCAGACCGACTTGAGCTTAGCTGAGCTGAGGAAAGACTTTTGCAGGAAGGAGTTGAGAATTGCAGTGCAATTTTTCGCAACTGCACTACTACCACCACACCACCATTTTCCATCCATAGAATACGTTTCTAACGTTTCATCAACTTGACTAAATATCCTCCATCTTTTACATAAGCTCAAGCTCGATTTTCTAGAAAAAAAGATAAGAAAAAAGATTGACAGTGATCATATTGTAATAACGTATTTTTCTTTACGCGGAAATAGGAGAAATCGAATATTATATTGTGTATTCTGCGAATATTATAAAATAAAGTACAATAAAAGAATACATTTTTCATCACAAGCTCCTATTAGTGTAGTGTAGAGGAAATTCATGGTGAAGGAGAGAAAAAAATGTAGTGAGGAAAGAAAAGCGGCAAGAAAAATCAAGTCGAGTCGCGTTGAGCAATTCCTCGTGCCTTATTTTTTTCTCGAGAGCCTCCTAGTCCCTTTCTCCTCTCATCCAACAATTTTTGCACTCTCTCAAAAAAGTCATAGTAAATAGTAGTGGTAGCAGCAGTGCAGTAAGCATTTGTCGTCGTTTCTCGTTCTAGTCGTTTTACTCACTCACAGTCACTTACTCAGTTTCAGTGACTTGAACTAACTGAACTCGGAGTGAAAAGAAAAGGGGAGAATGCACAATTTCTCAATCTCAATCTGGTAGAGAATCCGAGTTGCACTTGGTTTGCTATCATTATTATTCTTATGATAAGATAAACATTATATTCTCATAATAAATATATTTCTATAGAAAGAAACCAACTTTTTTCTTTCTTTCTTTTCCTTCACTTTTCCTTTATTCTCAAATTCAAAGCAATAATAAAATCCTTGTTGCATTGCATTTGCATGTCGACTCGATTTCTTTTTCTCCCCCAGTGGCACTCGTAGTGGCAATAATAATAGGAAACGATGAAAATGAGAAGACTCCACTTCTCCACTTTCTCAGACTTCCCATTGCCACTTTTTCTCTCTCTTTGACTTCTCTCTGTGTGTCTTTGATTTTTGTATTGTTTCGCACGTCTTTTGTACATACTTAAGAACTTTGCATGTTGCAGGCTGACATAAAAGTATCAAAATCTACTCAGTCCAATTTTTGTCAAATGAAATGAACAAAGCTCTGTCTCAAGAGGACTCCGCTGAGAAAGTCTTTGAAAATTCTGTCATTCCGTCATATTGTATTGTTATTGTTATTCCAATTTTTTTCCGAGTTATCCAGTCCAAGGCCTGATGACTGCGACATTCGCTTGGAGAAGGCAGCGGAAGGGAAGTGGCGTCTCTTTTGTTATTTGTGATCCTTATGATGAGAATGAGAGCATCTTGACTAGCAAAATAAGACAAAGAAAATTACTACGGAACTGAACCACTTTTTATATACAATTTGCACATTACGCTGGCTTATGTATGTACATAATGTACATAAAGATATAGAAAATAAATAAGAAAATCTCACTCTGATTTTGCCAGCAAGTGCACTTAGGTACTTAGAACTTCGCTTTGCGGGAATTATTTGCACACTGCAAAAAAGATATATTATTATTTACATTGTAAATGTACATTATGAGTTATGCGAGCAACAACGTGTGTGTACATACCTACAAAGTATGTACCTACGTAACGTACGTAGTACAAAGAAAAGAGAAAAACATGGATCAGATCAAGATGCACGTTGATGGTCGTTGCTTTTTGTGGATTAGAAATGCAAAAAATAGCAGAGTGAGAAAAAAAGATTGTCGTCATCATGAAGAGTGGAGTGAATAGAGCAAGGCAAAGTTAAGTAAAGTACATAAAGCAAACAGCTGCATGTTCTTCAATCTTAAGGATGAGGATGTGTGATGTGATGTGATCAAGTTTTTTTTTCTTCCTGAGCTCAGCTCAACTCTCTTGTTGATCATGGTCTAGGCTTGTTGTCTTCAAAAATCCACTGATCTGATGCGATGTGACACATTTATACACAAACACATTTTTTCAGCCTTCCTTCCTACTTACCCAAACATTTTTTTATTTCGTTTTTGTTGCATGAGGAAGAAAAGAAAAAGAGAATTGTGGTCTGTGTGAAATTTGATGGAAGGGTATCAAGTTCAGGTGAGACAAGGTATTTTTCTTTACTTGCATACACTACGCTTTCCATCAGAGCCATGGCAAGTCTCCTTGTCAGCCGAGTTTCTCGATTAAAAAAATTGAGTCGTTCTTTTACTTTGAAAATTCTGATAAAAAATGTAGACAAAGTCAGTTGGGCATTACTAGAAAAAAATACTAGAAAATGCTTGCTTGTGCATTACATTGCATTGCATTGCAGTTATTTCATCTAGTTGCTTTTGTAGTTTGTACAAGTTGACAGGAAGTAAAGTATTTCGTAAGAAGTCGTCCGTTTCTTTCTTTACCTACTAAATAGTGCGCTGGGTGACGAGCATCTTCTTGAATTGACGATATGTGACAAGGCATGGCTGTGCCAACATATGCACCAGACTTCCTTAACGTTCATACTTATGTACCTAAAGTAGATTGGGAAAGAGTTGAGTTATGTGGTTGTGTTTCGCAGAAAGAACTTAGCGAACTTCTGGGAGAGACTTGAAAGGTGATTGGAGACGATGCGATGGAGCTAAAGCTGAAGAAGGTGAACAATGTTTGCAAAAATAAAATTTGCAAGTAATATTGGGTTTGAAATGTATGTATTAAGAAATAAAAGTCATTTTTATGTATGTACATGAAGTAGCGACTGAGTGGTCCGTCCAACCACGACAACCACCACTTTACAAGACAACACTTTATTTACTAGTAGACTACTAGAACGCAGCTGCGGGTGCGGAAACTCGCATTTGCGAGGAAACCGCTACTCTCTTGCGATTCACCACAAGATAGGAAAACGAGAGCTTCATTTTTGCATAGAAAAAAGGGAAATTTCTTCAAACGAGCATAATAAACAAACATACAAATATGTATGTACATATGTAGTAAATACCGACGCATGTTTGTACGTTATAAATTAACAAGCTTTTATTTCCCCCATTTTTCGCATTCTTAATTGTAAGTTCAGTTAAGAAAGTGAATGGTCGTAAATAGCTGTAAAACGCACCGCTTTCTTTCCTTCGTTTTGCTTCAACTGTCTCGCTGACCGTGATGAGATGTGATTTGATGTCATGAGATTTCTTTTCTTAGTTGCTTGCAGTAGTAAATACTTACATGCATTGCACCATTTTATACTTACAAATGTGTATTTTATTCCCCTTTTTACTTCTCTCAGTGTGTGTATGTGTCACGTCACGATGAGAAAGATAACGTCTCTTCCTGTCAGTGAGTGGAGCTAAGAGGTAAATCCGAGCTAAGGTTGAGCTGGTGCTAGCCGTGATGTGAGAAAAGAAAGAGTGAAGGAATTGAAGATTATTTAAGCATTAATAAAGTCAACTTTTACGCAAAGTGTCGTGTTTCTGTTTGTTTCGCTGGTAATTTTCACGGTGCTCGCTCACTCAGTGTTGTGCGAGTAGTGATAAAGGAAGAAGAAAGGGGAAATTGGAATGCAATGGAGTATTATATCAGCACAGGAGGGAAAGCGTGGACAGACTGCCTCCAACCGCATCTTTTACTCTACTCAACTCCACTCTCGGAAGTGGTTTCATTTGCTAGAGGGTTTTTTATTTCCCAGTAATTAATACTTGGTACAATAAATACGTAGAGTGTGATTGTGTCCTGCCGGTTGAGATGTGCCCATCTCTCAAGTGAAACTCTCTCGACCTTTCCAGCTGCCTGGTTAATGCGCCGTTAAGGTTGTAAATCTTTCGACTTTTTGAACGAGCAGCCGCGCACCACCACAGCCACAGTCATAGCCGCGGTCACATTCACTCTAAGAGACGAACCGCACACACTCTACGACTACCTTGTTCTTTAACGCTTCACTTTTTTCTGACTTGATTTTAGTTTCGACATTTTATTGGGAAATTTAAATGACGAGATGTGATGTGAGAGCGAGAGCCTTGTGGGATTTGCTTTGTTCTCTGCCCTGTTCATGTCATCAGCACAGGAGTCGAAGGATGTGCGGAGATGTGGTCTTGTTCTTCTTCTCGCTCACTCCCATCCCTTTCATTTCATCTCATTTTATTCCGTTTTGCCTCCAGCTCGTTTACTCCCTTTCCTCCAGTCCTAGCGAAATTTACGAAGGAGCAGTGCAGAAATTCGAGCTGGCTTCGTACATTCTATCTACCTACTCTCAAAACTCTTTTTTAGTACGACTCACTTTCATTCCATAAAATTACCCCTTCCCCAAAAAATACCCGGATGCTTATGCAGCCAGGTATTCATCAAATCAACGAATTCCCTATTTTCTCCTAGATTTCTCAGTCTCGCTCCAAATCACTTTCTCTACTACTACCAACCGCACAGCGGCCACCGTCGTCTTGTCTTTGCTCACGCATTGACGCTCATCAAGATACCCGCTCGTTTCACTCCATCACATTCAACTTTTCTGTAACGTGGAAAGAGGTAACAAGAAGATGGACGAAAGTAGGTACGCAGTAAGTCAGTTGAGACAGTACAGGTTACAAATGACTGCACTCATTGTAGAAGAGGAAGTTGGACAACTGCTGTTGTGCTCTGCTCTGCCGTTACTCGATACTTTCACTCCAACTTTCTCCTGGCTTGCTGACTTCCTTTCTTGATGATGAGCAAATGAAAAGGACGTAGAGAGCAAGATGGCTAAATATTGTATCTACCTAGAATGGTGAGATTCCTCCGTTACGCCATGTCACTTTTCACTTGGCACGGAACAAAACGCTAATACGTTAAATGAGCGAGAGACAGGCAAGTCGCAGATTGGAAGTGTGCTGGAGGACATGAAAAGGTAGGAGTTGCAGTAAGGCAAGCAAGGCTTTTCAGGCGGAGATCTTGATTTGTGGGAATTAAAATGGAAATTAGCAATTTGACTCGCTCAATGTTTCATTTTCTCAGTGGAGCTTGTCCACGTTCCAGCTTATTCCAGGTCGCCGAGAAAAACGGACTCTAAATGCTCAACTTGTATTTATTTAAATTGAGTAGCTACTCAGGAGCCAGGGCAGAACTTTCGGATGAAATACAAGTCTCTTGCTCCTATAAATGAATATTCTGATTATATACGTAGGTAACATCCATTATTTGGAGTGCAATTAGATTAGAAAAAGGGGTCACCATCAGTGTTACAGAGTACGGGTATTCTATATTTAGCAAACTGCATGGACATCATCAAAAGTCTATGTAAACATTTAAAAATCCAAGAGCCAGCAAAGGTTGAGTGAAAATCGCAAGAAATCTGTCACATGAACCAGGACGCTGGACAGAGGTGAAAGGTATCTTTTTTCATCTGAGCTGAGGTAAAGCCGATTTGTGACTGGGAGAGTAAAAGTGGATGCGATGTAGGAGGGCAGAGCTACTTAGCACGTCAACCACCGGCGCTGCCACCACTACCACCTGCTCGTCTAACGCAATAAAAATTTGGAGCGTGCATGACAGAAAGACGCATGATATTTTCTTACAGCGCGACACAAGACATGGATTCCATTTCTTTCTACCTGGCTTTTCGACTTTTTACTTTTCCCCACTTTCTTTTTTTCCTTTCTACTCCGCTCTCACCACTCACTCTTATTTTATCCTTTTCTTATTTTCACTTACCCCAAAAAAACCTGAGCGCCTCCATCACCATTTTATAATAACCGAGATGCGAAATCGCTGATAAATGCATTTTTCTTTGGTACATATTTGTGTGAGAAAGCTGCTACTGCTGCCGCTACCGCCACTGCTCAGCTCATTGGATAGTGAAGAAAGTTAAAGTGAAAGAAAAGATGGAGAAAGTGAAAAGGTAAAATCCATGTTGGTTTTTTCTTTAGCTTTCCCTTTCCCCAGCTTTCACCTTCTTCCAGTGAAAGCTGAGTGAGTGAGTGAAAAAGAGATTGAATTTGTTCTTCGATGCTGTCCTGTCCTTTCATTTCTTTCGTTTTTTACCCTGAAAGGAAAAACCTTTTTCCAAGCGCGTTTTAAAGCTACATTTTGTCTGGCAACCAAATATAGGTATTTATTTGTTATTTTTCACATGAAAACGAGATGCTCACTGTTCATCTTTTGAGGAGAAAAATAAAATAAACTCTGAACGGATAATGTAGCCTTTTCATCCGATTTTTTCTACTTTTCAATTTCAAGCATGGAACGGCAAAACCAATATAAAAGCTAGGAATATCAAATGACCGAGAAAAGCAGGAAAACCTTAAATCTTTGAGAGGAAAAACTGATTTCACTTTTTAGTTTTTTACTTCTCTTAGACAACCAATGTTTGAAACTAGTAGGAAAGAGAAAACACGAGTCATCATATTTTTTTAAGAATTGAATATAATAAAGCAATCCGGCATTAATAGTAGAGAAGAGAGAAGCTCCATACAAAATGTGTACATTATTTTTTGAAAAGTTTATTGACCGAGGAAAAAAATCTCACAATCAGTTTCATGGAAAATCCGTCTGACTCCCCTTTTCCATGCCTCGGCTACTTTTTCTGTTATGTATATAAATAGTTACTTGCACTTGGCAGTTTTTTTTCCTTCTCATATTATGTACAGCCGTGAGTGACTGAAGCATGCGATCAAATCAACAATTTTATTTTCCTGTCATGCGGGCAACGCTATGGAGATGAAGAGAATGAAAACTTTTTTTCCTTGGCTCACGTTGTCATGTTTTCTAGACATTTTGAATTGATGATGCAACATCTTCGCCTTCACCGTGAAAAAGCAACAAGCACACAGACACACACTGACACATCGTAATTCAATATGCATCGCATCGTTTTCTCTACATACAAGAGGCTGGAAAATGTTTCCATTTCAAATATACCATGAATTGCGAGCAGGCAGCGAGCAAGAACCCACATAATATTCCGCTTAGCAACACTCGTTTCCCACTTTCACTTCCGGAGAAAGTAGACGATAACCTGCCATTCTAGAAACATGTTGCTACTTCCTACCACTGCTTCAAAAAGCCAAACAAAAAAATCTGGAGGAAATGAGATGAAAATGGCAGACTGAGACTCTCCAACTCACCGACTCTCTTGTGGATCGTTGAGTTGGGGTTGAGATTCTTGCAGAATAATAAAAGTAATAATAATAATAATGAAAATAATGATTTTAATAATAGTAATAATAATCATTCCACTGGTTTCCCTTTCCACTTAAAACCCATTGCTCCATTCGGATGCTAATGAGAAGAGTGTAATGAAATGTAATGTAATGGCTCATTCGTACTTATCATATCGTGGTCCTCTTGAAAGCGGTGGAGATGGAAACTGAGCAGTATCATCTTCGTATCATATTACACTCATCTCAACTTCATTTCACGCAAAGTGGATTTACCTACATCATTTCTAACACAAGCTTTTAGTGGGGAAATTATCATTCATAATACATGCAAAGGGTCAAACCCTCGAATTTCGGACAAAGTTCTGCAGGCTCAGCCAGGAAAGGATTATGTATCCACAATGTGAACTTTGATGCACTCTGCCGTACTAATGAAGTAAAATAATTAACAAAACAAAATGCAAATGATGCCAGATACTTATTGGGAACAATCATAATCTTTTTGTAGTATTTCGTTAATCAAATGAAGAAAAATGATGATGATTTAAGTTGCTTTAGGAATTTCGTAGACACTTAGTGCAAAAATACAGAAACGTTGTTTACCCTTGAGAGTTGGCTCATCATCAGCTACCAATTCGCTCAAATCATATTAAGGGACTAGAGAAGAAATGAAATCCTTTTACATTTTTCCGCAGAAAAAGTTTAGGCGAAGTGGTAAAAAGTAGGAGTTGCGGTTGCGGCGTGTGATGAGCATGATGTAATGTGATGTGGTTTTGCCGTGGTTAAGGAAAAAATGTAATAAAAATGCTGTAAAAAGCAAACCAACGTTTAAACATTTGAAGGCCTAGGCATTGTGCTGCTTTCCCGAAACAAATTTTATATGGAGAGAGCGAGGTTACATTGCTTTCTCCTTTCTTCTCTTGGGATTCTTTAGGAATAAGAAAAATCCTTTTTTGTCTTCTTCCGCTTCTATTCCCATTTGTATCTGTTTTTAAGGTCAAATAAAATGAAATTGGGTGACCCATTCTCTAATGGCAGAATTTTTTCCCGAAGGAAAAAAACATAATGTCTATCTAAAAAATTCCAGTGCTCTGCTGCATTGTGTAAATGGCAAAATACATAAAATGACTGTGCAGTCGTCATCCTTCTTCTAGTGTTGTGTTCTTGATTATCTTGGAATAAGAAAAAGTGAAAATGATCCGTGTAGGTACACATATGTCACACACATACACACAAAATTTCATTTCTTCTCAAACATCGACATTCCAGAGTTTCGCCTGTCGCTCTAGTTTTTTGGTGCTGGCACCACCAGAGATATTTTTTCTCGTGAAATGCATCCATCCACAATTTGATGACTCGAGCTATTTTCATGATCATGGTGTAAGGGAGAAAAAAAGTATTAAAAGTATTGAAGGAAAATGAGATAAGGGAAAATAATTTTTTGTCGTGGAGTTTGATGTGATCGCGGAAGACCAGGACGAAAAGGGAAAACCAAGTGATTCATCGTATCGTGAACCTGAACGTGATGAGATGATCCTTCGACACTTTCTTCCTTCTTTGGAAAGAAACGTCTGTTGCTTTTTCTTACTGCTGCATTCAGCTCGCCTTCCAAATGAATCGGTGAAATTTGCAAGCTGAAAATTGAGAAACGATCTTCGACAGTAATTTTTTGTCGCTGTAAGGAAAGAATAGGATAGGAAATGGAAAACGTAATTTTGACATCACGATCGTCACCAATACATAATGCCATCAGTTTCGACACGTCCTTCAAAATTTCTAGTACTTCCTAAACCTCCATCCATTTTTTTCTTCCACAGGGAAAAAATGAAAACTCATTTCAGTTGAAATTGAGATTGCTTTTGCTTTGCTTGTCCTTCTTTGCAAGATGATTACAGAAGGGAACGTAAAATGAGATGATTGCAGATTGCATAAATAAAGCAGAGACTGGCAATGGGAGTGCCAGAACTGTAACACGGGGATTGAAATAAGACGAGTGGAAATATATTTTATCATTTGACGCATAGATTATGCTAGAAACCAATTCCCAACATTTTGAAATTTCACTTCCTGTATCGTTTGTAATCTACCCGTCAAATTACATGTAATTTGGCTTACACTAATTTTCTGCCAATTCCCCTGTTACACTTCTGGAACTCGCATTGTGAGTGAACGAGTGAGTGAGTCTATGTGTATACTGTGTGATTCTCAAAGTTATCAAAGGTGGAAAATCAAATTTTCTATTTTTACACCAAAATAATTACGACTATAGTGAAGACAGAGAAAAGTAAACAGAGGAAATAAAGTGAGCTGGGAAAGTGAGTTGGGGAAAGCATGAAAGAATAAAAAATGAAATTGAGCCGTCTTCACTTTTCCCATGGCATGACGATCATGATCATGATCACATTCCCCTTTCGCTTCTCTACACTCTCTAATGTCATTATGGAAAGAAAAGCACGTGATGCTTTCTCTTTCTTTTGTACAAAACACTAAGATAAGAATGCAGATAGGTACTTTAGGTACTTAGTTAATGCAATGTAGGACATACATGTCTTGTGTAGTACATCTGCAGATGTATTCAAGTTTCGGAGATCGTTCGCATAAATTACCTCATTTTTATTGGCCATTTTACCCATTGGAAAAATTTCCACACAAGACAACATGTGGAAGGAATCAAGCAACAAGAATTGAACCATTTTCACCTCTCTCGATTCTCAAATTACAAGACTCGCTCATTCATTCCAGAATTCATTTTCATTCCTCCTCTTTCCTAGGCAGATTCCTTCAGCATTTCGGCGCAGTTCCACTTTCCCTCTGATGTGAGATGAGCACCGCTTTTCAGTGGTTACTCCATTTTATTTTACAATTTCATACCACTCCTTCCCCCAAATTCTCTTCATTCGCTTTTTGCGCCGTTTCCCACTTGCCACTCACTTACTTTCGCCGCTTTCCCATCGCTTTCCATTAAACAAGGACAAATGGGGAAAGCAGTGAACATTTATGTGCCATTTCGTTCGCTATTATTGTTAAAAATATGGACACTTCACGTTCTCCTCTAGTACACGCTAGACTAGACTAGACAAGAGTGGAGTAAAGTAGACGCATCACTCTAGTACAACATAACGCAAAACGAAACAAGAGGATTTCTTTGATGAGGAAAGGAAAAACAACAAGACAGACAGAGACAAGAAATGTTGCAAAAATGAGCGCACTTACACACACACAAAACAGCAGAACAAGAGAAAGGGCAAACAGAAAGAGACGCTTCTGTTCTGTTGGGCAATGTTCGAAAAAAATACAAGACAAGAAGAGGTCTCGTGAAGAAGCCTGAAGCAGTGGATCCTGTTCCTGTTCGTGTTCCTCTTCTGCAGTACATGAGAATGTTGAATGTAGTAGTAGCAGAGAGCGGATTGGGAATAGATGGATGTATTCGTATGCAATTGGCATCCCATTAAATTTCATTCATTTTCTTCCCCTTTATTGATACATGCACTTGCTCCACTCCGCTTTTCCTTTTGTCTTGTCAGGGTGATGTCAGTGAGGACTTGACTCACAGTGAGTTAAAGAGTCAAAATAAAAAACGGTTTGCTTGCGTGCCCACAGAGTTTAAGTATTTCAAGTAAAGATCTCTCAATTCAGCATAGGTTTATGTAATACACTGCAATGCAATACATTACAACAGGCCGCATGTTCAAATCCAAAAGACAAAAATAACGGAAGGAAGCGGAGCGGAGAATTGGAAAGAAATTGGCTGAAAAGCAAGTAGTAGGACAAAGAAGAAAGTGAAATATTTCCATTTTATTCCTATTTTCCACTCTTTTCTTTGACTTCTTTCAAAAGTGTGACTGTCTTTAAAAACGTTGAAATGAAGAGTTGATCGCTGGCTGCTTTACTGAATCATTCTCAATTCCTTCCTCCACTGTGGCTGTGGCACAAGCTCAATTCTCATAATGTACATTACATAATATTATGAACTTATACAGAGAAATAGACTGTATATAGCAAAAAAATATGTACATAGGAAAGGCAGTAATAATCGTGCGAGAGGAAGAGATACAAGGAGATTAATTAATTGCATTGTAATAGACAAAAATCGACAAAGGAGAAATAAAAAAAGGGATCGACCGGTTCAGCCCATTTCTTTCCATTCCTTGCCTTGTCACAACTCTCGCAAAACAAACAGAAAACTCGGAGCTATTAAATACTATTCCATTACTTTACTACTACTTAAATCTCCTACTATCGCTGTAGTATCGCTGTAGGATTTTGGCCTGGCCCAAAAATAAAAAAATTATACTGCAGTGGTGGTACACCCAACTCTAATAAAAAACTAACTGAGTCTATTATATTAAAGTCTATTATTTGATATGATGATATTAGGCGAGAGAAAATGAAATTGTGGTGCACAGCTGCATGCATCTATCTACGTTTACGTATCTCTCTCCTTCCTTCTGAACTAAAATAATGTTCAACTTTTTACTAGTTGGAAACTGCGAGCAGAGCAGAGTGGAAGTATAGTAAAATGGAGTCTGAGAGTGGAGTGAAAAGAGCGTTTGCGAGTAGGATGACGATGGGGCTGGTGAATTGGCGATGCGACGATGATGGTGATGGCGATGATCGCGGAAATAGTGAAGTGAAGGCAGCCAGAGCACTCTTTTCTTCGAAGTGAGCGAGTTGCTCTTCTCCTGTGTCTGATGCTGCGGTCGTTCTCTTCTTCTCCTGCCCGCTCATCTAAAAATGAACTTGTAGCCTCACGTCCGTCGTCATCGTGGCTTGAGAAAGGAACAGAAATAGAAATTGTGATGTGGTGGACGGGGAAAAAGAGAAAAAGAAAAGCTCCACTACTCCACTCCACTTAGTATTTAGTTTAGTTAGTGGCAGAGGCACACAGAGAGAGACAGAGAGCAAACACTCGACTCATCTCGTCTCACTCACATTTTCAAGTCACAGTCTACAATAGTCTGGTCTTAGTCTGAAAAAAGGAAATTCTACTACGACTACTTAATAAACGCAACTTATTTAAGTGGAGTGAGTAAAGTAGAGATGTGATGGGATGCGATGTGAAGTTGCCAACCGTGAAACCGTTCCTTGGTTACACTTACACAAGAAAGGCAAGGCAAGACAAAGACAAGCACTGATGTGGATGTGATAAGAGCCTGAGAATTGCCTCGCCTTCCACTGCTGCATCACATTTTACTTTGCATTCTTTTCACAAACATTTCTTTTTATTCTATCTTTCACTTTTAAATTATACCCCATTTGCGTACTTTTATAGCAGATGAGTGTTGTGGTGAATCTTTTAGCTTGCTTCATCTAAATACGTAACGTATGATGATGCCTAATAGAATTTTTATTAGAATTGCACAATAAAATAAAAATAAATAAGCGCCTAGTTTTTTTCTCTGCAATACTATTTACTACTATTACCTCGCTTGTTCCGTCGTTTCGTTACCTTCAACTTCAACATTTTCCTGTTCAACAGTCACCAACTGCAAAAAAGTATGCAATTTAGTCTTATAAATGCAGATTGTAAATGTTACTAAATGTTAACACATTTTTTTCTGTGGAAATCCATTTCAAACGAGTTATCACCTGGGCCTTAACTGATCTCAGTTTGTACAACTGGAAAATAAAATGCAACTTTGTTTACATTTTTTTCGTCTGCTCGTCTAATAGAAATAAAATTGCACATTTGTACAGTCAGAGATGGAAACGAGACGAGTTGAGATATGCGAGGAAAGGATGAAATTGGAAAACGTTAGATACATGGCGATGATGATGCGATGCGATGACAGGAGCAATGAGTGACAAGTTATTATGTCATCATGGCCATGGTGATCACGACGAGAAGGAAGGGAACGAGAAACCGTCTCTCGGGACAAGTTCGATCTCTGCAGGGAAAACCACACGAGCAAACAAGGCTTGCAAAACAAATAGGCTTTTGCACGCAAATTATCATTGTCATTATCATTATCTTGCTCTGCTTAATTTGCGGTCTGTTCCTGCCATCCCGCTACCATTGTTTTCTTTCACCATCTTTCGCGGTGGAGACGGTTTCCACGAACTGAATAACCCTGGCTCTGGCTGGCGTCGATCGAAACTAAGTCGGCTAATTCGACCGTTTTGTCACATCACATTGATGAGATGAAAGGAAAAAGAAATTTGCACCAGCTTTCAAGCACCAGTCATAATTTGTAGCTTGAAAGAAGAATAAAAATTGAAATGTGACGCTGTGACGTGGAAAAGAGTTTTGGCGTACACCGCATCTTCGCTCGCATCGTATGCGTCATTTTATGGAAATAGTAGTGTCACAAATCAAGGTACAAAGGAAATTTATTAGAAAATTCAATACCACAACAAGATATTTTTTGAAAATTATCACCAGGTACATTAAAACGGAAACGCTCCACTCTAAATTTAAATACTTAACTGAAGACAAAGTACTAATAAAAAAAGTAATGGCAATGTTGAAAATAAACTGCGCCAAATTGCCAATGATTTTTTTCATATTTTCATCTGCTGCTCTGTGTTAGTATAGTAAATCTCGCTCGTCGTAGTATTGTATCTTAATTGGAAATTCATCGGGGCGACAGAATTCCAAAATGTTCAATATTATCTGCCGTCGTGTCTCAATCCCAATCGCAATCCAAATCTCTCTCCAAGTACGAAAATAGCGAAGTGGAAGAAAAGAGGAAAAGAAATAGTATTGGAGCAGAGCTACAGCTTCAGCGAGAGCAACTTTAACAACGACTGTGTGAAAAGTAGAATGCAATCTAAATTATCTCAATGTGAGTGAGTCTTTTAAAAAAGCTGAGACTTGACTTGAGAGAGAGAGAAAAAAGTTTGAAAAAATAGTGCCGGGGCAAAAAAATAAGTGGAGATAAAAAATGTGTGAATAGACGATAAGGATAAGGCCGACTTTGCCTAGTTTGCCATATCTACGCTATGAAAGCTGACAATGGGAATGAGAAAAACGCGAACGTTAAAAACGTGAAGGGCAGGAGTTTTCGAGGAATAATAATAATAATAATGAGTGGAAAGAATAATGGTAATAATAATGAGATGAACAACGGCTCCGTTGTTTTCTTTGCTCCTCTTCTTATTCCATCGTTTTGGATGGATGGATGGGAGAATCACGCTTCTCCTTACAACTCTTTTATTATTCTCTGCCTCTCCTAGTTTCCACTTCCTACTTTGTCTTTTGTCTCTGATTGCAAATTCGTTGCTAGAAATATTCCCCATTTATGTTGGAAACACGTACATTCACTACGTTTTTTCTCCTTTTAGAATGCGTTCTACGTTTTAAAGTTTTTGTAGGATCTTTACAGAAAGAATATTTAAATATTTTTAAGGTTAACTGAAGAAGAGCGGATACAAAACCCAAGGTTAAGTAACTATGGGAAATTATATACAAGATGAGTTTAGTCAGTGGGGTATAGAAAATAGAATCAAATCAATGACAAGTGAAAATAAAGATGTGGGAAAGAATCAAATGTCATCATTTTCATTTTATTTTGTACAGATATGATCATACATTTGATTCTATCTACATCTTTCTAATGTTCACCGCTTCACTTTTACTCAACTAGGAAGAAACGCGTTTCGAATAAAACAATGAAATGGCAAGAATTTCCCGAAGAAAGAGAGCAAAAAATTTTGCTTTCCCTTTTCCTCCAAGAAGGTTCAACTCAGTTGACTGCTGATGGGATGGTGGCAGTGGCATGACGTGGCTGCGGCTGTGGCTGGCAGGCAGGTTTTTTAGTTGTTGATGATGATGACAACGAAGATGTGATGAGGATAAAACATTATTGTTGTTTATTGTTTTCAGACAGCTGCTTTTCAATCTGTCGTAAATATTCCACACTGCCACTCGCCAGCTCCAACTCTCATCTCGTCTTGATGTCTGAAACTCAACTAAAACCACTGCCTCATTCCATCCATTCCTCGCTCCAACTCAAAAAAGTCACTCTTCTTCTCCAAAATATCCGACTTTCTTTTTCCTGACTAATGAGAAAGCTCCCTCGCTCACTTCACTTTCACTCCCACTTACAACTCAGAATGGAAGATCAACTAAAAATTCTTGCTTGCTAGGAAAAGGCTTTAGTTTTAGATGAGTTTAGTTTTTTGTTTAGAAAGCAGGTAAATTAAGAAAAGGTAAAAAAGTTGCTTTTTGATAGGAAATGAAAAAAAGAGATGGATGAAGAAAGTAGCGACTCGCTCATCACTCTTGTTTTCTGTTTCTTGGGATGGATCATGTTGATGTTGATGAAGACGAGAAAGAATGTTTTGAGAATGAATGACGTGTGTATATAATTCCTCTTATCGTTTCTTTTTTCTTCTCAACTTGTGTGCATTTTTCATTGCCATTATCATGAGAGAAAGTGAGGTGAAAAGAGAAAGTGAAAGGGAGGTTCACTCAACACCCCGTATCCATTTTTGTCCGTGCTCATCTCTCCTTTTCCATTGCTTCGAAAAATTGGCATTCACAATCTTCTTGGTCTTTCTTTAGGTTGTCTTACCTGCGTTGATGTGCTGTTATTATGCTGATGTTATGAGTGAAAGCGAAGAAATTTGAGAGAAATTGGGGGAAAACGAGTGTTCTATTCCGGGAATCTATTTTTAAAACTGCGTCGAGATGAGATGAGATAAAGCATCGTTTTGCACTTTCGTTTCGTTTCCACGAATTTTTCCCTTTTAAATGAAAAAATGGAATGGAATGAGAAAGGGGAAAGGCAGGAAGAATGTTATTTGAGGACGAAGAAGAGAGGTGGTGGATGAGGAGGAGGTAGAAAAACTGTACGTAGCGTTCTTTCTTCTCGGTGTGGTGAGGCGATGATGAGCTTTGACAACATACTTTCCCAAGCCACCAATTTGTTTCACTTGTGGGAATTCCTTGTTATCAGTCGTGTTGAATAAAAAATAAAGAGAAACGGAAGGAAGCGAGGAATGCAGGCAGCCAGATGTAGATTCGTGCAGATGAGATGACATCTTGTTGTATGTATGTGTTTTTAAGCACTTTTTATTTTCGTTTTTCATCTCATCCTCATGCCTGTCAAGTTTCATCCACGAATGATGATTGGCGCATATTAAGAAAACACAACAAACATCCTTGAAAACGCATGTAGATGGTAATCTATAAGATTCTTTACCAGGGAACAATTTCCAAAGTGTGATTCTAGTCCTGGAATTATCCCGGAGTTTTTTGCGTCGATTGCGAAAATAATAAAAACTAGACTGTGAAATGAAATTTCATAGGTGTAAAATAGTTTTGGAGTGTCTCTCCTTCTCTGCAATGCAAACTAATTTTTACATTTTTAAGTGCAAACAAATATTGTCCAAACTAGGCTATATATGATTATGAGCCACATGGTTTCTCCGGGCTATAGTCACACTTTGGAATGTGCTTTAGTTAGTAAAACTAAAACATGTTTAACATAGCATTACTACTCTACCAACTTTCATTTTCGAATCTCCGATTTCAGCTCCACTCAACGACTACTTATGCAGATATTTCGTCTTCATTCAAACCTTTTCGAGCGTTCTTCCACTCCAGCTTTTCGTGCTCACTTTCACTCGTCAGATGGACGAAGGAGACGGGCGAGGCTTCCGTTGCCAATTCCGTTCCGTTCCTTCGGAAGTGGAAATGCTCGAATACCTCGAAGCCTGCTGCCTGACTCTTGAAAAACCTGGAGACAATATTGAGTTGTTCAGAGTTAAAGTTCAATTAACTAAAAGTGATTTACCTATCTACATTCGTTTTCTTATTGCTCGACGTTTTGATTTGTTTCACAATGATCAATTATTCAAGCTCAGCTCAAAGCTGACCAGATCCATGGAAAAATGGTAAATAATTCGGTTTAGATATAAATAAAGTAAGATGCGTGACACGTCAGTCAGACAAACAAAGAGTGAAGCGAAGGCGAACGAGTGGACAGGCTTTCACAATGTTTTCCTTGGTTACGTGTTTTTCCATACAACAAAGACAGTCCCCCATCAATAACAAATGATAAAAATCAATTACATTTCACAATTAATGGTGAAGATATAAAAAGCAACGTAACTCATCGCATTATCATATTATGGCAAATCCTCGGATTCCACTGCATTAATAGAGAAATAAAGGGGCTACATGGAAATGAACGCCTCATTTCAGTCTTTGCTTTCACTTCTCCTCCTCTCCAAAAACATGTAATGTGTCCTTCATCACGAGAGCGCGAGGTGAACTTGGGAAATTAACAAAGGAAAACAGGGACACGGCAAAGGCAGCACTTCCACAACTTCCAAAACTCCACTCCATCCAACTCAAAAACATATTTATCATTGCCAATGTCAATGTCAGAGAAAAACCTCTTTCGTTTCGCTTTCCCGACTCGAACAAGAAGAGACTCGACACAGCTCAACAAACAAAATGTACAAAGTCCTTTTTGTCGTAAATACCTGCATTAATAATAAAAAGTGTTTTATCAATGTCAATTGATTGTTCCACAGTTCCGCAATGACATTAAATAATAATATTTGCATGTACATACATACATACTGGTAGAATGTTATGCCAGCATTGGATTGCACGATTCATTTAAATATTCATATCATTCAAAGTACAATATAACAGCACAATAAAGCATATGAACATCAAATAGGAGAAACAACGCAGTTTCTTTTATTATGTACTTAAACTTCTTAGGTTTTCTGGAGACTCCGCAACTCTCGACAAATCAATGCCACAAAAAGGTATTAGGAAGAAAGTCTCCCGCTGCATCAAAAGCCACCTTAACAACTCAACCTGAACTCTGCTTTTTACTTTCTCCTCTCTGTCCTCCTGTGATGTGACTACATTCCATTTAATAACATCACATCGAAATAAAATCGAAATCCAGATTTCAGAATACCTAAGCAAACTTGCCTCGCACTACTTTTCCCGTTCCCATTCTGTCTTTAGAGTGTCAACAAATAATACATTTAATAAGCATAATATTTTCGCAACAAAATGTGCTCACTTTTATTGCTAAACTCATGCTCATGTTGCTACTACTGCACCAAAGTGTGCCACTAAAGACAGAAAAGTAAAAGTAAAACGCAGTCACTCATTTCATATTCATGTTTATGTCTGGTCTGGCCTGGCCAAAGCTCTAAGCAGAACAAAACGAAACGAGCGAAGAAACTCTGCTCGTCAGATGTTTCTTCTACGAATAAAAACAAGTTTTCCTATTGCAGATTGCAGACAACAGTTAATTTGTTAACTAACAAACTTTTGTTTTCTTGTTTAGTCCATCTGAATCTGAGTCCATTGGAAATAGAATCTGTCTAAATAGAAATAATTATCGAGTCCAGTAAAAGAATTGAAAAGGTGTTTGAATCTTTACAATAGACTTGGCTTTGTTTATTTTTTTGTTTAGTTAGAGATTAGAATTAGTAAAAGTGACACAATGTTCAGTTCGTACATTCGACGCCAAAAGTTGGTGGTGGCACTGCCACTGCAGCAAACACCGCTTTTCGGACCCCCACATCACCCTGGAGCAGTTGTCATTTCACGCAACTTAACAGTGATTTCTAGAACACCCTCAGTGACTTCCACGTGCTTTGCCAGAAGTGGTAACGGTCTGCCTGTGTGGCAGAACTGTTGGCGGAACATTAATTATAATTACGTGACTAACAAAGTTGTGACCAGTGCAGGTCCCGGGCTCCTTTTAACCAAGAATTACAGCGTCCACGTGAAGAAGAAGAAACCATTGTCCGTTAATGGTAGAACAGAAGAGTTATTACGGGGAGTGACGGTTGTGAACACGCAGATTCCCTTGACTCAAACGAGATTCAAGGGCGGCTACAGCAAATTTGGGCACAATGAACCACCCACGGCCACATTTACTGTGCTTTGGAGCACCTTCCTCCTTATCGCTTTAACTGTCGTTTGGATTGACTGGCAATAGTGAGTTCAGTAGTATGGAATTTGAAAAGAAATTATTTCAATCAATAAAGTTATCAAGTCATAATAAAAATATTAATTTTGTTTGTAGTGTGGGCGAGAAGCTGGGCCTATTGGAAGAGAAGAAGCCGAGAGACACGAGGGCGGGGCTGCTTCCAAAGGTAGAAGCTGCCGAGTTGAGCAAACAGAACGAGCTGGCGGTGTCCAAGGAAGAGGAGGTCTCGTCAGAGGGTGACGTTCCGAGCAAAAAGGGTGTAGCAAAGCTCGGCTTTCGCGATAGAAAGGTAAATATATAAAGCTTGAAATTAATTTACGAAAGTTGTCCTCTTTAAATCAATTAACTTTAATTCATTAATTTTTTTTGGTCATCATAATAATTTCTTGCAGATAATTGAGTACGAAAACCGAATCAGACAATATTCAACGCCCGATAAGACGTTCCGGTACTTCGCCACTCTTCAGGTGATTCACCCCAGTGGAGACAATGAAGTATTCATGACGCCCGATGACTTCCTCCGATCAATCACGCCGGGAATCAAGCAACCAGAAGGTAAAACAATTCAATTTCATTAAAAATTAATTAAAAAGCTTAATTGAAGAGGTTAAAACTGTCAACTGTCCTTCTTGATTTGACACAGGACTCGGTCTGGACCAATTTAAGCGATATGATCCTAAAGTAAGTGAACCGTTGCTGAAGCACGCTCAGTCTGGTATTTGATTATATCACAAAATATTTTCAATTATCATCTATGAAATTCCAATGAAATGAATGATTAAAAGCGATAAAAATGTGCTGTTATTTTTTCATTTATTTCGCTATCTCTAAAAGTCTTTCAGTCTAGATTTTAAAAAGTTAACCGAAACCAGTCTAAAGAGAAAAAAAAATTATCACAGGCATCTCGATTTCTTCTTGCCCTGTCTCTGCATAACAATAAAGAATAGACTTGAATAGCGTAATTTAAAAAAGCCTTTTCTTCTATTATAATCCATCGACACAAAAAGTGTCATCTTTAACTTACTTTAATCAACTTAATTTGTAAAAGGATTTCCAATGTATTTTATGTAAATACCTACCTACTTAAAACTTAAGTAACGTACGTACGTAACTTAAACGTAAATAACTGTAAACGTAAACCACATTATCACCATTTAAATTTTTTTCTAAAAAAAATATCCAATCATCTCTCTTCTTGAAAGCTCAAACAAATTTTCTTCTATTACCTGACCCGAATGAAGGAAAACGCTGTCTTTTTCTCTCTGTCGCTGCTCTCTTCTCTTTTCATTCTTTACAGCCGTAAACTTAAAATTAAAGTACTTCTCTAATTAAATTTAATTCTACTTCCGATTCTTCTTGATTTCTTTCTCTCTTCTCTTGTGTATCTCTTTAATTACTTTTCGTTTTGTTCTCAATCGCCACGCCAAAACCACTTTCAATTTTCAATGTCTCTCTCTCATTGATTGATTGATTCATTGATTGATTCATTATTAATTACTTAATTACTTAAGTATTACCTGTTTACTACTGTTATACTTTATACTCTTACTTAATTAATGTAATTTTATCTTGTATAGACTATCTACTGCTGTGTAATACCATGTTACAAATAAGTCTATTTCTCTATTCTCTTATGATTTCTCTGTGTCTTCTTTTCATTCAACTGTGAGAAGATATTTAATTCATTATGTAATTGTCTGTCATTGTCATGTCTGTGATTTTTTCGCAAAACTTAATAATCTTCCTCCTGAACTATCCACCCACTACTTCTATTTCATCTCTTGGTCAATGTTGCCTATACAGACCTATGGGGAGGTAATCTCTCTCTCTGAGCTCTTCTCTCTCTCTCTCTTTCTCTACTTCTTCTCTCTGTCTCTCTTCTTCTGCACATTTCACTTTCACCACCTTTTCCTTTCTCTTTCTTAGACAAATACCGTCACTTTTAATTTTCACTCAGAAACTCACTTTCTCTCTTTACACTTTTTTCTTTGCACTAATCAAGCAACTCCCGTTGTATTCCCTCGTTTCGAGTTTTCACACTTTCACTTTTCAGTCTTGTCAGTATCGTGTTGGTAGAATTTTCAAACAAACCTCAGTTTTGTACACCATTTACCTTTTGTCAGACGGAGAAAATTTTGTAACTCACTTTCACTCAGGTTATGTACATAAATCTTGTTTGTACTGTACCACTTGATTGCAGATTTTCAATCCGTTTCTTTTTTTTTCTTTCTGAATGACTCGACACATTTTTTTGTTTCAACTTTTCCTGAGTTTTAAAAAATAACCAAATACTTTGATTTTTTACTTCACGCAAAATGTTGATTGAACATAACACAAAAATTAGGCTATAGAATTATTCATTCTGACCCACACTTTTTACAAGAAAGAAGAAATTAATTTTTCTAGATTAAAACAACAATTAAACGCATTTTTAATCTCTAGACACTTTGTTTCCAAGATAAACCTTGTTAATCTAACCTGGCACTTGTTCACTCACCAATTACTCAATCGATTTTATTTTAACTCTCGCTCTCTAATTCACCAGTAATTTTATTAATTCTCTGCACTTTGCAAAAGCGTATCACCTTAACCTTTTTAACTCTCTCGTCTCGTTGATTCGTAAAGTTAGTAAATTATTTAAATAAATACTACTTCACTATTTCAAAACGTGATTAACTCCACACTCCCTTTTTCTCAAGGAATGTCTTAATTAATTAATTATTAATTGTGTAATGTAAATAATATGATTGATGTGTGCGTGTGTACATAGAAAAATTTTGACCTTTTTTTTAGAGAACTTTGACTCAAGTTCCGGCAAAACCTTTTCGTTTCAAATTAAACTTCCGTTATTATTAGTTAATTATTCAGTCAATTTTATTTACATTTTTTTTAAACAAAATTATCCTTAATTGCTTCTCTTACTGAGTTTCATTCAAAATAAACTTATTGAGATTTCGAAATTCTAGATACTTTAATACACAGAGTTCTATTTAGCTAGATAGTTATACTTAATACAATTAATTAGTTAAAGTTCATAATTGTCGCCAATTCACATTTGTAGAAGGTCAATTTTTTAGCTAGTCTCACATTCACCAATAATTACTCTTCACAGGAACAAAAGCGTTAAAAATTATTTTTCTTGTTCTTCATCCAAAATAGAAACGTCGCGTCACTCGTAAAAATAACCCATTGTTCGTTATACGTTAAGTTACTGACTAAAAATTAATTTGTAAGTAAACGTAAATGATAGTTAATTATTTATTAAACCATCAAGTTGATAGTCGAGTACAAAAATAATTACTGCCACCGCCACTACTTTTAGTTCTTACAGAAATCTGATTTCCGAGCAAATTCTGATTTTATTCTTACAAGACTTATCATTAGTTAATTATCATTAATTATTATTAGCTGTGTATACACCCAAAAAACATTTAGACATAGTTAGGCCATTAAATTGAAAGTTTAAATAATTGATTAGCTGATTATTATCATTATTAATATTATAAAACTTATCATTAACTTGATCTTTTAATTACTTTTTGTGTGTCTGTGTATTTCTCCAGTTATTTTAATTATCTCTGTGTATTTACGTAATGTATTGTATTTATTTAGTGTATCCATCATTTGTCTTTCTCTCCGTGTGTAACTTAAATAATTATTATCTATCTCTCAGCTAATTATGAATTACATTCTTTGCATGACTAAACAAAACGGAATGAGATTTTTATTCGGCGATCATGAAAGAAAAAACTATTTTGTTTTACTAAAAAGATTCTTCATTATCATTAATTCATTACAATTACAAAATCACTAGTACAAACTAAAACTAAAAAATATTTTCCTAACTAAATTACAATTAATTAATTAATTTAAAAATTAGTCTCCTTTTTTACTTCTTCTTCTTCTTGTATTCTTCTGCTGATATGAAAATTTTGTAGCGTGAATATAACTGAGTTAGTTTGATTTAATTGAGACACACTCAAATCTATCTCTCTATACAATCTGTACTTTACCTCAGTTTTAATTTAATCAACATTGATTTCCAATCGTGTTCCCTTCAACTCACGTCTCTGAACTCTGAACCCAAACAGCTCGCAGGACGCTTGGAACTGGAGCTGAACCCGGACTCGATTTTCTACAAGTTGGGAAGTCACGGATTGATTTCTTTCTCAGACTACATTTTCCTACTCACTGTGCTATCCAGTAATTAAAGTCCATTTATTATAAATAATTACTTTCACCTTGTCGGAAAAAAATATTAACTTTTTCATTTTAAATTTCAGCATCACGTCGCCACTTCGAAATCGCCTTTCGCATGTTTGATCTCAACGGAGATGGCGACGTGGACGTGGAGGAGTTTGAAAAGGTCACGGCATTAATTCGTCAACGCACGAGTGTTGGAGCGAGACACCGTGAATTATCCGCGTCGTCAAATAGCCTTCGAGTAAAAAATAAATCATGCAATGCATTTTACTTAATTCGATGTTAATTGATAGTACATAGTTTTAGTATTTTTATTTTTTGTTGCTTCACAGGAAACCAACTCTGCTCTGAATTCCTACTTTTTCGGAGTCACGAGACGGGACAAGTTGACAATTGAGAAATTCCTCGATTTCCAGCAACAACTGCAAACGGAAATTTTGAATCTGGAGTTTCGACGAAAAGGACCCGACGACAATGGCAAGATCAGCGAATCGGACTTTGCCGAGTTGCTTCTTGCTTACGCCGGGTACCCCGCCAAGAGAAAGGCTCGCATGTTAAAGCGGGTTAAGAGGAAGTGAGTGGAACAAGCAAAGAATTGGTCCATTTTATTTTCAGTATTTTTTATTGTCATGTTTGTTTTTCAGGAGTAAGGAAGAGGGCTACGCGACAGGTGTCTCGCTAGATGACTATTTGAAATTTTTCCATCTTCTCAGCAACATTCAGGACGTTGACACTGCACTCACCTTCTATCACATTGCTGGCGCCGCCATTGATCCCCGTGAGTTCATAAAGCCAGGGTTCATATAAGTAGAAATCGAAATTGTTCATGGCGCAAAACCCTTATTTCGTTTGAATGAATTTTTCATATTTTTTTTTTCATTTTCAGTTACTTTGAAACATGTTGCACGAACGGTGGCACACGTGGAGCTGTCGGATCACATCATTGATGTCGTTTTCACTTTGTTTGATGAAAATCGTAAGATTCTGTGAAATGTTTTCTGCTAAAGTTAATTTAAGTAACCTTTATTTAATTAATGGTTACCTGTAAATACTTGCAGAGGATGGCCAGTTGAGCAATCGGGAGTTTGTGGCAGTGATGAAAAACCGATTGATGCGAGGTCTCGAGAAACCAAAAGACACGGGATTTTTCAAGTTATTGACATCGATTGGGCGCTGTGCGAAGGAGTCGTTACCCCGATAATTTGAAACAGTCAATCAAAATTATAAATTAATCAACTTACGCTACGCCTCATTTGCAAAAGAATCTTCGTTTCATCATACTATCTAAATGATAGCTTTTGGATGTGTATTCTTAAAGACTTACTTACCTTATCTAATTAACTTAAATATAGTTAAAGTTAACTATCTATTTCATCCTTCAGCATTTAACTAATTAAATGTTAGCCATTGCGTTGTCATTGTGAACAATTTTAGAGATTACCCTTGAAATGAAACCGTTTCACACTTGTGTACAAAAACAGAATCTTTTGAGATGTACGAAATACTAAATGAAAGCTTCATAGAAACCAGGATTTCTCTATGGTGTAATTTGAAAAGATAAGAACCAAACAAACCACTTTCCTAATTGAAGCAAGCTAAATACTTAATTAATTAAACTAACCCTAATCCTTCAACTTGATACGTATTTATAGCCTTACATGAAAACAAAACTACTAAAGCTGTTCACTTAAAAACTCGTGATATACGTACTCTAAGAAGACATTTCTGTAATGCAATTAATTAGTTGATTGATTTTAAAAACGTTGTTACAATAAAATGCAATTTGTCCAAAATTATAGTATTGGATGGAATGAGAGACCTTTTATTTTATTTCACGCACATCGCCCACGTTTTATTAACAAAGAACAATTACAAAATGCCACGATGCAGGGATTCCACTCCACATTTGAATCAGGTCTTAAAAATCAATTAAAAGTTTTAATAATTAGTAGGAAATGTAATAATGTGAAAGGAAGGAGCTTAATTAATCAAATACTACACTCATATTGTAATGACACAGTGTATTAAGTACACTATTAAATATGCTTTGATCACTTCGTAAATGTGTTGGTGACTTGAATCTATTATTTAAGCTCCACAATCTGACAAATATTTAAATGAAAAAAATTAACAGACGACGTAGCATTTGAATCACACAACAGCGCAAATATACTTTAGGCATGACGATAAACTTTTATATATCACAAACAATAATTAAGTAATTTTAGTACACAATTTTCCTCTCCTTGTCCAACTAATGAATAATAATTAACTGTCACACCACACGAGCGCTGCATTGCCTCGAAGATGGCTGATTAGCAACATTTAAGGTATGCATGCAAAATGCATTCATTAATATCCAATATTAATTTCCATAAATTACATTAGGTAAAATGCGCCATCATTTTAAACTTAACTCTGATCTGAGTTAAGCCGAGCATCAGTCACTGTAAACCTATTACCTAACCTAAATACTTAATACACTATTAAATTATAATAACTATTATTACAAGCTAGCAAAATTAACTCTAGTTTTTTGTATCTCTTGTAAAATTATCTCTCTTCAACTCTATAGATCCATTAAAGTACGGATGTACCACGTACCGAACTGTGTGTGACAACAGTTAACTAACTGACAACTGAAGGAGAGATCTAATCTGATAACATAGTCGATCGATAATCCTAATTAAAATAATAAATACGTCTATGAGCATCTCAAATATAACAATAAACACTTGACAAAGTAATTTTTTAACAAAAATTAAATTAAAACATCTGAAAACGGAAATGGAAGAGGAAATTTGACATTCTAATTCGGATACCATCTGGAGGCTGAGAGTCAGAATAGAATCAGAATTTAACTAAGGTATGTCAAATTAGCGATTAGCGACAGTATTAGAGAATACAATGGTAAAAATTATAACTTGACTTACTTAAATAGTTCATTAATAAATGCTTAAGAAAAAGTACATTTGGAAAGCGTCGCTTACGTTAACATTTAAAAAGTACGCATTAATTAACTGTAATCTGTAATCATCTCTGTTATTCTCTGTGTACTGTATTTTTTGTATCGCTTGCGGTTGCGATTTAGGTAGAACTTTTATACATACATTTTCGATTTCTTCTCCTTGGTCTCATTGCCTGGACAGTGAAAATGGTAAGAGGAAAAAAGTATTAAATAAGCTGATAATCAAAATAATGGAGGGGTTTCGCCCGATTAACAAAAATATAGAGAAAGATGTATTTTCCTTTTGATGGGAAAATTAATATCTCTCAAGGTACTCAGCGGAAGGTCCCGCGTTATTCCCACCTGCGTTTGGCTCTTGCTCGGGCCTATTGTCCAGTTTACTCCTGCCAGATTTCACCATGTAGATATAAAACGTCACCACTTCCTTCTCCGCCACGGGTATCGTCTTAAAGTGTCGGGTAAGCAGCTAATCAAAATGATTATAAAATTCAATATTATTGTTATACAAAAGCCACAAAAAAATCACGTTTCAGTGAAAAATGAAGTGAACAGTTAGAACTTTGCTGGACGTACGTCTGCGAGCTGTGCCTTGTTGAGTCCAGGCCGTGTGGAAATTTTAAAGTGCTTCTTGTAACGACGGAGTGTGTTGACTTGCAACTGATAAAGGTCTACTTCGGGATGGTCGTCCGCGTCATTCATGTCATCATCGGATCCGTGTTTCTGGCGCTGTGTTCTCGCATTCTGGATTACCATTTTATGATGGTCACAAATGTAAATGTGGTTGGCCTAATTGATGGATTAATTGATTTTTATGAAAAACCATTAATTAAAAGGGCTACTATAAATGAATTGAAAATAGAATGCGAGTGTAAATGGATTAAATAATTTTGGAATTGTGTGCGTACATTTGTGTCGATTTCCAGCTTGAGTCTCTTATAAAACGCAGTTCGCTGTATTCTCTTGCTGTAGCTGGCATTTCCAGCTGGACGATGACAGCGACGAGTGTCATCGAGCAGGCAGCAGATGGGATTCCGAATTGACGCGGATGAGCCGCCCCCGCTTCCACCGGGAATGTACGAAGGTCCTCCAGAGGAAGGTCCACTGCTGCCGCTTCCAGATGGCACGGCACCACCAAAGTAAGTAGATCCAGCGCCCCCTGAACTCGAAGACCCCTTGGGCGGCGGGCCGTAATCGTCGTAGTCGTCATCGCTCATATACGCGTTCACTCCCCCCGCTCCATTCATCTCGGAGGAATTCCTGGAAACCACACTCACACAAGGCCAATTCAGCAACAGTGGTTCCAGGAGGGGCAACCTGATCAATTCAATTTTCACAATAAAAGTCCATTAGTGGAATACAATAGAAAGAAAAGATAATAACAATTTGTGGAATCCAGAGATGACATGATGAAACGGAAGTAATTAAGTGAAAGAATTTTTACCCACATACACACACACACACACACAATAATATAATAAAATAATAGAAAGAAAATATTTCCACGCAACACAAATTGATCCTCACTCTCACTCACTCACTCACCTTTTTACTTCGCAGTTAGAAAGGCAGAATCTCAAGATGTTTGTAGATTTGTAGTATTTATTAATTCAATTAAAAAATAAACGTTTTCTTTCTTTTCCTCTTTTATTTTACTCACTTGGTCTCCCACAATCACAATTGTCTCCTTTCTCTCATGTTTTTCTCCCAAAATTCTCTCATTTCCTAACTCTAACTTCACGGGCATAGACTGACTGACTTGAATTAGGCAACTATCGCATTGCCAGACATAAGAAAAGCGAGGGCAGAAAATGCTGAAAATGCACACAAACAAAAGAGAAATTATGTGAACATGAGAAGAGATTTGAACATAACGTGCTACTATAAAAACCACATATTTACACACATATAGAATCAAGGAATAAGGAAATATTTTTTAAAATTTATAATATAAACGCGAAGCTGATCGCTATGACATTTAAAACATCAGTAAAAGATAAATAAGAGAAAAACGCTTAGTAAAAACTGATGATCGGATCAGTAGTAGAAGCAGATGTGCATCATCAGTGCATAAAAGTTGTAAGAATGAGAATAAAAATGGGATTTATTATTTGAAAGCATTAGGAGAAGCCAATGCCAACTGTAACCTAGACTAGAACTAGACTCTTGTTTCATAAAGTTGTGACCACCAAACTTCCTCTGTGTATTTATTTTACGGCTACCGTGTAGCCGGGATACGTTTTTCTCCCGTCTGTCTCGGCAGGCATAGGCAGGCAGGCATAGGCAGGCAGACGGGGGCGAGGAACCATCCACATAGTACGTCAGTGACCACATGGTCTTGAAATTGGAAGCAAAATCCTCTAAAATAATGCAAAATCTGAGAAATTATCACACACAAAAAAACGAAAATGAACAAATTAAACATAAACTCTATGTATATCTAATTAGATAGGTGGTCCCAAATCTCTTTGTGTTAGTGTAAATGTGATTGTATAACTCGCGTACCCACATGCATACACTAACACTGTAACAGGTAACACAAATAACAGCCGTTTTGGGGTTCCTCCTCCTCCTTCCTGCAGGCTGCATGTTGATGTCTTTTGAATGAATGTCATGTCGATTTCGCCCGTAAATGCAATGCAGCCACTGCAATGCAATAATACAACTACAACTCACCATTCCAAAGTAAATGAAACTAAAAGCAAAGCTTTGCTGCAAAGCCACAAATCGACACGACGCGACGGAGAATCTCAATCTGCGTATTTTGCGAATCTCTGGTGGCGATCATGCATCATCTATATCGCATGGCGTTTGCATAATCTGGTAATGGTTTGGTTTTTGTTAGCATCTTACGACTTTATTATTGTTCAACGTATTGATTTTTTTTAATCAATAAAACATATTTATTTGTCTCTTCAGAGTACAATTAAATAGATTAGATACTTCTTTATTAATTTTTTCATTGTTCAGAAATCTCAACAGTTAATCTTTAATTGATCATCGTCAGAAATTGAAAAGAGTCGGTTGTTATTTGCACACACATATTATATAATATATTTTTAGCACAAAGTAGAAAATTTAGTCACATTCTCTTTAAAAATATTCAGTGTCGCTTTCACTAGGATAGAGCACGTGCTTCTAATTGTATGTAATTAATAACAGGCAGAGTGAAATCACTCATTAATTATCCTTTTCATAAACACATTCTCCAGCGATCCATGTCGAGTACACGTCTAAATTGGTGGCATTCAAAATCACAAAATCCGCATCGGTGCCAAAGTCAAGTGTACCCTTCCGGTCATCAATGTTGAGCAGCAAGGCAGGGTGAAGTGTTGCAGCTTCCAATGCTTCAACAATGGTGCAACCTTTCCACACGCAAAAGAAAAATCATATTAAATTTTTTTTGCCCATTGACTATGACTAATTTTTTAATTGTTTTCAATTCGAGTTAGTTACGGACTTGTAGTTTTCCAGAAGTAGTGAATGCAAGAGATCATAGTGGCCACACTTCCGGCGAGTGTGCATGTTCCTTTGATCTGTGCTTTCGTTCCTTTCACCTCGATCATTTGCTGGCCGATGTGATAAACCCCTTCCGTTAGCCCCATTGCCGAACAAGCATCAGTTACCAAAACGATACCTAATTATGTCATTTCATTCAATAACAACCACTTTAATAAATTTGCTGTCATGCGTCATTTTCATCACAATTAGTAAATGTTAAAAGTCTACCTTTTGGGTAGGCACGATAAGCAATTCGGGTGGTGGCCGGGTGCGTGTGCTCGCCGTCAGCTATAATCCCGTAGTAAATCGTTCTGCCCTCTGGAATTTTGTCTGACTGGAGAAGGCCCACGAGTCCGGGATCTCTGTGGTGAAACTGTCAGTTGCACAAATTGTAAAATAAAAATATATAATAATAACAATCGGTTTATCCTAATTTATTTAAGAAAGATGTGACGTGCATATTTAAATACGAACACACCGGAAGCATTGCATTGAACAAGTGCGTGATGAAGGAGGCCCCGTTTTTCACAGCTTCTTCACCTTGCTCGATGCCGGCCATGGAATGACCTGAAATTCAAGAAGCATAAATTCATATTGTTTCTTTGGGGGGGGGGGACTGCTCTTCT
>VYYJ01000340.1:0-12261 GCA_021029165.1 Cyphoderus albinus | reverse complement strand
GGGGGGGGACTGCTCTTCTTCTAGTGACATTAAATACCTTAATTTAAACAGACTTGGTTCATTACAAAAAAAATGTTACTGACCTACTGAAACAACAATTCCTGCTTCGGTAAGTTGGCGACACACATCAACGGCGTTGGGCAACTCTGGAGCTAACGTGATTATGGACACGGCGTCCAAATGTTTGTAGACTTCCCGAACAGATTGAATTCCCTGATTAAAAAATCATTTTTTTCTACATGAGCATTCTTTGGGCAATTTTATCTTCCTTACGGTTTCTGTGCATTTTTCATATTTTATACCTTGTCGAAAGTTTGCATGGTTCTTGGATCATGAGCGCCTTTCTTGTCTTTGTTGATGAAAGGTCCCTCAACATGAGCACCCAGAACCTCCGCCCCGTGCTTGCCTCCAGGTTTCTTTCCCAAGTGGGGTAGCACCTTATTCAGTAATAACATTTTTAGAACCAGAAACAGTTTTAGTGAGAACAAATCACCAAATTAATGTTGTTTAAAATGCTCACCTTTTGATAGACCTCTGGGAAGGAGGAAACCAAAGTGGGACTGAAGGAGGTGACCCCATGAGCCAAAATCCCTTTGGCAACGGTTTGAATACCCTCCTGGACTCGGTTAACGTCATACGAAAAGTCGATGCCAAATCCACCTAATAATTTAAAATTAACAAATTATCTCTGGCACTAACAATTCCACTGGTAATTATTAATTATTTTTCCCAATTTTTACCGTTAATTTGTACGTCAATGAAGCCCGGAGCTATGATAGCGCCCTGGCAATCGATCACTTTGTCGGGCATCATCTTATCATTAAAGAACAAGTCCTCCGGGTCAACAATGTTCGAGCCGCTTATCCAGAAGTCATCCTTGACCAGGGCGTGACCCCTGAGTATTCTGCAGTTAACAAACTTCAAGATCGGTCTCACAATCTCCACCTTCCTTCGAACCACCTTGTACGTTGACCTGGTCATGTTTGCAGCCACTTTTCCTGGCTCACTTTTACTTTTTTCTTCTTTTCCCTAATTATAGTTTAATGAAACAATTTAAAGAACATTTTTGCACTAAATTTTCACAAATTTGATTTTTTTGCATTTACCTTCTTGCACCACTTTTCAGCGCAGGATTCGTCGCACGCTAGATTATGCGTGCTTGTGAACATATCCACAACTCGGATCCGATCGCCCTGGCATTTTTGTTTCTTCCTCACTTCACTCACTTGAACGTTAATTAAATGTAAAATGTCGAATAATAAAAACCTATCAAATCAATGACAGACGGACAAGATAAGGCTCATTAAGTAGTTCAACTCTATTATTTTAATTTCAGTCGATTAATTTAAATGTCACCAACTGTAGTATTTAGTAGTATAATATACTCGTTATATTATTTTTCATAATTTCTCTCCTTACCCTCATGCGATAATTAGGAATAATTATCATGTAAGATCCTCGAGTAGTAACAGTAAGAAGAGCTGCACAGTCCACTTAAGCACATCTCTCAATTAAAATTTGTCATGCAATTGCAATCGACGCCGACTCCGCCGACTGAGTTAGTTAATCAAATTTGGGGCTAGTTAATAAAATCAAACAAAAGTGGAGATTGAATCTCATCACAGTCAAGATAAGTCAAGGCCATCGAGGTCCAAGCCAACCGAGGTAACGTAACGTATCGTGGCGTAACACAAGTTGCAAAGTGAGCGTCAATCGCTTGCTAAAGAGACAAAGAGCCGCTCGTTGCTGCTGTATGGAGCAAAGCGTTCATGTGGCTGTTGTGGCCACTCAATGAATGAAATAAATCACAGTCTCTGATTCAGTATTACATACAACATACTTAAAATTCTCTAATCTGTCCTTAAGAAGTCTGAGGAAAGTATTAAATAGGATTATGTACACAATTATCTCTGATGATTAATAACTTGATTAATTGAACGAACGAAACGGTTCGGCTTTCCTTTCCTTTCGCATGATTATATGATGACGGTCAACCAAGCTAATGTACAATTAAATATTTTCCGTGTCAAGACGAAATCCCTGTGATTTGGTGGTAGTGGCAATGACATAAAAATAGAGCATAGAATCAATAGACTACTATTTGACACGACACATGTGATCGGGCTGATGACGAGGATGATGATGAATGGAAAGGCTGAGCAAAGGAAAAAGTACAGATGGTACATGGACACATGCTTCCATTCCAACTTTCAATAACTCCAATGAAGTCCATGGATCAAGTTCGTTGGATGGAGGTTGTGCTCGTAGCTTTCTTGGCTATTCCAGATTCACTGTCAGTAGTACTGACTCAGTACATAGGAAATATCCACATTGTGAGAAACTTAACACTCAGGCTAGGTCGACTGACTGACAAAAGGCAAAAGAAAAGTGGAAGCACATGAGAAATGGGCAAATTATCGATCCATCTCAGCTTATTCCGCATATGACTAAATACGTAGTTGTTATAAATACAGGTTAGAGGAGAATTGAGAATTACTGAATGAAAACTTGCCAATTCTTTTTTGCGAGAAGGATACAAAGAGAATCACTTGACAATTAATCATGCATGTACTGATTGCTGGTTAGGTGCTAGTAAATTTAGTCTTGTATGATTTGACTTCATCAAAATTTGCATTTTGCATCTGCTTTGTTTTGCATTGAATTGCATCTTTGTATAAATTTGTTCGCATATAAATTCGATCGGGTGAAGTTGAAGTGGTAGCAATTATTATGTACTATAGTACTATCCGATAGCATATATTTAATCATCTAATCATCGTCAATCTTGTATAGGTCAGTCAGCACGTTTTACAATATCTGATAACAATTTGCAAAAAAAGCTTGAAGCTAGCTGAGCTGACTATGAATATGTGAGTATCGAAAATTACTTTAAAAAGTTAATTGTTTTTAGTTTATCAGCAAGAATAAAGTGGAAGGAGATTATGCGGATGCCATTGAATATTGCTGATGATTTATTTATTCACAGATTTCGGTTAATTAAAAAATATTACATAATACGCACAAATTGGGGCACTCTGAAATTATCATGTAAATAATATAAATACCTACTAACCCTCGCTGGAATGTTTATTGTGCTCATTAATTCTCATTTATAAATACTTAAATATAATAACCTTTGATTACGTTGTTCAGCTAGTCAAAATGTTTCCTATTTAAACAAATAAATGCATTGCATTAAAATGTTTATTCTAGTATTTAGCCCCAACCTGTTAACAAACAAGAACAAAAATTATCGCTGACAAATTTTGCCGTCTGGTCTTGCTGACTTGGATTAAGAAGCTTTTGAAGTAATGAGCAAAATTGTTCTGTGTGTTCCTTTTATTTCCATACAAGCATTATAAATAAACTAAAAACTAAACATCTTAAATTTGAATGAATGAAAGCCTCAGTCTCCACTTATTCATTATAATAATCAGTTAGCATCTTACTAAAAATGTTGACTACCTTTTATCTTTTGTGTGATTACTGATGGGATTATCTGCTCTGCTGTAGACTGCATTTTGAATAATGAATTGCTTTTGTAGGATGACTAGGCTAGAGCTGCTTAATCCTGGAAATGCATTCATCTTCTAGTAGGGAAATTCGTCATCTTCTTAAAATGTAGACATTGTACAAACAAACATCAAGTTCAACGTGATTGTAATCTTGATTTATGGAAAATCTTACCGTACCCCATGAAATGAAGTACCCTTAGTTAATACCATCTATGAAAAAAAAATTACTTCTGACCGAGAAAAAAATTCTCTTTGAATAATCACGTGATGCAGGGATGATAAGAAACCTAAGATACTTCACTTATCATTCCGTGTTCATTCAAACCTCAGCAGGTGATTGTGAACAGGCTCTTATTATTTATTTGTTCCGTTATTCCATGATATTTTACATAAAAAATTATTTGTTAAATACCAGTTTTTTTTTCTTGTTTTTTTTTTTTTTTGCTATAAAAGCTTTTTTACTCACTGACAAACTGTCTTAAAATTACTAGACTAGAATCACCTTAGAAAAGAGAAAACTGATAAAATGGCCGGAATTAGAGACAACGCGAATGCCACTGTGAATATGAGCAATTTTATGTACACACCGGGTCCGGTTTGCTTCATGTGTACGAAAAGTATTAATCCGTTTCAAACACGGTTTTCAAGAAGCACAGTTGCTGGACAAAACTACGAAATTTTACTAACGGAATTTCTGGCTCTCGCTTTGGAACTTTCTGTGGAAGACGTCTTTGCCATGTTATCCCAACATGGTCAGGGTCGTGACATGCCATTATTTCTGTTGTGCGAAAATTGCGAGGTGGGGATGGCTGGCATCACCCGCCAGCTTTTCAGAGAGCTCTATGGTGCACAGGAGAGGCTCGCTCGGAAGCTGGGGGAGATGGCGGAGGTTTTACAATCCGCTTCAACTTTTATTGGAATGGGAGCTGTTCAGAGCTTTAGGAAGTTGCTTGGTTCGAAATGTGCGTCGCGATATGTTACATTATTAGGAATAATAAATGCGGTTGATGTTTGCCGTTACTAACCAGTAAATATATAGACTATTTTGGATTTTTAATATTCCATAGGTAAAAGGAAAATGGAGGAAATTCGGTTTCATCTTTGGCAAAGAGGCGTCAAGCCCAATGTTAAGGTCGGGAATGAAAGGAATCAACCACCGTCTCAATTTCGTGGTCCACACGAGAATAACAATGCTGGTGTCAGAGGTCAAGTTCATTCCCATCCTCGTTCACACACCCCTTACGCTTCCAACTCTCAAGCCGGACAAGTTGAAGGTCAAATGCCATTTCCAAATGCAAACCACGAATTAGGAATTTCGTTTAATTGCCACTGGTGTCTTCAGAGCTTCAAAGACATTGAGGGTTGTCGAAGGCATGCAGTGCAATGTCAGCGACCCCTGTATCAGGTTCCACTCGCCGTTTCCACACCTAATGGTCCAACATCTGACATGATGGCAAGAGTGGAAATGAGAAATCCGGTAAATCTGTCTGTTGCGCCACAGCTATCAAATTCCAAAAATAAGAAGAAGAAAACGCACAAGTGTCCGGAATGCGGAAAGCTGTACTATACCAAATCCAAGCTCGAGGTGCACCTCAAGCTTCATACCCGCGATAAGCCGTTTTTGTATTCGTGCTCGAAGTGTAATAAGGCATTTCGTCAGAAGGGTCAGTGCAAAAAGCATGAGAAAATTTGCAAAATTTCACGTAACCATAACAATAGCCAAAACCATCAAGTTGAAAAAAATCGTTCGTTTGCAACTCCAGCAACTGTCAAAAAATTGTCACCGATACACATGGAATCTTCACTGGCTAATTTCAGCCCGAATGTAACTAATGGAACTGTGAGTTGGCAGAATCGCGTGGAAAGAGAAAAAGAGATGGGAAATAGCTCAAACAGCACTCCAGCTGCAGCCAACGGGTCGGTGGCTGTAAAAGATAAAAAACTTTGTGATATGAATACAACGGACCAGTTCATGACATTTTACTACCAACAGGAAACGGATTTTGGTTCAAATCAAGGTGGATATAGGCCTGCCTTCCAAGGTGGTGGTGGAGGAGGAGGTGTTCCAGTTCCAAACCAAGTAACTGACAATCACCCTAAGAAAAGAAGACGCGAAAGTCGTGGACCCGAAGAAGAGGAATTGGATCGTCGAGTCCCTCAACTGCATCAGCCACAGTCGCCAAGACCTCTCGTGATTGATGAACACGGGTTGTCACAGGGTAAGACGCCGATGAGCATTTCAATTTAAGCAAGAGCCTAACTTTGAAGATTAATGTCGACTGCAGATTGTGAACCGGGATCCTTGTGCCATTTGTAAATACATTATGACTGATGTACAAAATTTATGTTTTAAGTTAAATAAGAAAGTAATTATAAAAAATCTATCCATCGTTATTTCTTTTTATAAGAAGATTTGAATAAAGAAACACGTTTTTCTGTTGTACATTATTTTTTTGAAACAAAAAAAAGGAATTTATTGAGATCCATATTAATATTGGGATACCCTTCACATCGCATTATCATCAATTAATTATAATACTCACTATCATCAAGTATCATTTAGTTAGTACACATTATAAAACACTCGTCTTACGATTAATTGAAGTATTTTTTATACCTGTCGTAGAATGCAGCAATTGAAAAAACAGAGTTTTCTTTTTAAACGAGGGAGTTGATTCTCAAGAATTCAGCATTTTTTGTTTCATTTTCATGGTTCATCATAATTAATACACTTTTTCAATTCTAATCCACTCTGATTGATAAAAAGTTCAAAATTTGTTTTTTAGGAAGATTTTTTGCCTGATTATTATTTTTTGTTTCTTTGCTCTATCCGTTCTTGTAAATAAGACATAAAATTCCCTATGAAAATGGATAACTTTTTTATTCCCTTTTTGATCCATATTTTGTTAAATATACCAATTGAAATTTGAACCTTGAAAATATGTAGCATGGATTATCAAAATGATCAAGTTTTACATTTAAATCCTTGGACAGGACATGATCCGTAAAATTACAGTTTCGTTTCTGTTTGTTTTTTGGTAAAGAGAAATATTTTTCGTTTGCTTGTTTCTTTGTTGATTTGTTGTCGTCTGTGCATACACATGTATTTAAATACTTTAAAAATGTACAATTAACAATATGCAACGTTTACCTCTGTTTTTTTTGCAAAAAATTAATTAATTAATACTTTTGATGCTCTCGGTCGATGTTATCTTTTATGCTATCTTTGTATTCTTGATAGAACTCTCTTCAATTCAATTTGAAGGTCAATTAGGTTTGAGTAGTTGTTATTCAGTATTAAACTGGGAGATGCGTGTTTTCTGTTTGCAAACAATAAATATTACATATTATCATCGTACACTTTAAATATCTTTTGATTGACTGTAGAAAGTACTTTTTTGTTTTTATCTATTTTATCGAGTTTCCATTTAAAAATTGTAATAGAACATTAAACATTATACAATTATTTAATTGTTGTTTTAAGACTTTATTCTTAGTCTACACTAGTATTAATTTAATTTTAATACAACTTATGTCCGTCTACTTCTAAAAATTGTATCATAGTAATTATTATTAATAATTATTATTACAAGTAATTATATATTTTTTCCTTTCTTGCAGACGGCTAAACCATTTATTCAGTAATAATTAATTAAATAATTAAAATAACCCTTAGAAGAGTAGATGTAATGTAATTGTGTACAATCAAAATTTGAAGCACTTCTGCCAACGAAAAGAAAAAAAATCCTGTCCCAAATCAAAAAATACCGTTACTGTTATTACACTTCCTACTTATCATATTTTCTTTAAAAATTATTACGTATTTTTTTTACTCACAGTTGTGTATGTTTATGAACCCTAAATCGTGAAAACACCTTTCAATAACCATATTCATATTCATCAACAAAGGGAATGTCAGAATAGAATAAGAAATATTTTACATCCGGTCCAATTCTTCACCGTCTCGCCTTTTCTCCGAGTGTAAATTTGCAACTTGAGTAAATAAATAATTAAGACAATGACAAATTAGCAGAAATTACAAACACTAGACGACGAAATTATTTCATGCAGCTTTCTTTTTCTTTCCTGTTTTTAATTGTTGACAGTGAACAAATAAAATCAAACGCAAAAACTCACTTAAATCTACTCAAAGTCAGAATAAAGTGCTCCTCTGAAACAATTGGTTCACGAGAATTGAGAGTTTTGTGTGAAATGAGTAAGTTATAAAAAAGCTACAATATTTTGTAGTTACATATGAAGCACTAACTGGATATTTATCTTAATTAGATTAGGATGATGAGACTGAGACAAATAAACCTAATAAAAAAGCTGTTTGTAACTTTTCTTTGTTTGGTTTTTTTGTTGGTGATGTGATAATATTCTTCTCCGAATTGAACAGCTTATTTTCTGGTGTTTACGAAAGTGATAATAATTGCTTAGATTTATATTCAACGCTTATTCATCCTCATCTCCATCGTCGTCATCTTCATCCTCGTCCTCGTCATCGTCGTTGGTCGCTGCTGGGGGCTCTACCTTTCCGCGCTTTTTGTATGCCGTCATTTCCTGTTTTCCATACAGATACAAAGTTAGATGCGGCTCGTTGTATGTAATAATTCATCTAAATTTTTTTATTAAAAAAGTCAAATGATGATGAATGTAAAAAATCCAATTTACCCTTTCATATCGAGCCTTGTCGCGCTCCGCCATGGCTTCGTATTTTCTCTTGGTATCGGGTTCAGCATCAGCCCAGAGTCTGCCGAGTTCCTTTGCGATTTCTCCTACGCCGTACTCGGGATTCATTCCCTTGACCTTTGGCCTTTCATCGTTGCAGAACCAGAAGAACGCACTGAGAGATCTTTTGGGTGCGTTGGGGTCCTTGGTGTGACGGCGTTTCTTGCCACGGCCCTTCTCGCCCTTTGGTGGAACGTAATCTTGCATTTCCAGCTCGTAGCGCTTCTTGTCCCTGTCGGCCATCTCCTGAAAACGCTTCTTCTCCTTCTCTGACATTGTCTGCAAATTAACAATTCAAAAGAAAAACAAATTTTTACTCATTCCTTACACTTACTCAATCTTTTCTGAAACCCAACTTTGAATAACTAAGAAAAGATTGAAGTGCAAAAGTGTCCTGTTGAGAGTTTTCATTTACCTTCCATCTTTCAGCACACTTCCTGGAAAATTCTGAGAAAACGACGCTCTCATCCGGATGCTTCTTCTTGTGCTCTTCACGGCATGTTTGCACGAAAAAAGCATAAGCCGTCATGCGCCCACGGGGCTTAGAGTCGTTCTTTGATCGTGGCATTTTCTTTCTAAATAAAAAAGAGAAAAAATAACAAACCGACTTTAGTTTAGCACGGTCCCATTAACCTGTTCAAAAGTTCCTTTAGCTTGTAATCTTTCAAACATTTTCAAAAGCGAAAGGGGAATTCAGCCGAGACGAGGAAGAAAAGGAATTTTTTTTTTTTTTGCATAAGTAAGCACCTGGCACACCAAAAATGAAAATAATCAATATTCACATATTACGCACGTTAACTAATAAACCGACGAAAGATCAGATTCTAGCGCAGTGACGCACACGTAGATGAAAAAAAAATTAAACCAACTTCTAAAAAACTTAAATGCCGGTATAGTAACATTTAAACAAACACAATCTTGAAACACTTGACCCTATGCAGTGCCGCCACACTTAATTGAGAGATCAATTGCTTAGTAAATGCTTGGTAATTTTCACAAAACCAATTAATAATGAAAAACACGCAATGAAAATCTTCCTTTGACATGATGACATGACATGACGTTTTCCTGAAACAAATTTTCCCCACTTTCTCCAACATTTAACCTCGCACAAATTTTCTTTTGACAATCGTTGATAATTTTTTAAAAGCCTTACCTTAAATATTTAGATTAGTTAGAGCACACTAGAAATTTGGGTTGAGATTGAGCTATTTTAATTGGAGTTTAATTGAATGAAAGTTTGAGAGTGCACAGCACTGATATGAAGGGCAGTCGTGGAGTCGTGGAAGTATGAAGAAGTGAGAAGCTTTTGCGAGCGGCCAACTTCGTCGGTCTACGAGGAAGCAAGTTTTAAAAGGGAATGGATGCGAGTCCGCTGCTCTTATCGTCGCTCTGGTTCTGTATCTAGTGAATAAGTGAAGCCAAAGGCAGGAGCATTCAACAAACAAGGACGGACGCAACACCACAGCGACATGAACGAACACAAAGTGGAACAATGGACAAAATGGAACATTGAGGTAAAGCCAGAGCTAGAAAAGGCGAAACAACGGCTAAAATCCACCGGAGGAAATGCTTCCACTTGCATATTCCACCTAACTACCCAAACACTTACATAGTACATAGCAATAGTAGCAGACGGATGTTTTCATGTCATGTAATAGCAAAGGTAATACTAAAATATCCCGTGTAAAGGAGATTTGAGCTTTTCATTCTTAACATTTCTCTTTTTGGGGGTGAAAAACTTTTTTCATGGTAATATTACCTCTATGTGGAGGGAAATGCATTTCGTGTGTGTATATATATGTATAACCCTATGTCAGTTTTAGTTTTAAATACGGATTGGGAAAAGTAAGGAGATTAATGTGTATGTGAATGTGAATGCGATTGTGTTGTTTGTGGTCTGGCCTCAGTCAGAGAAACTCAACCAGTGGAAAAATACAAACGTCCATAATGACCACTCATGATACATTTTGGGGGACGGTGGATTGTCCACCTGTCATAATGGACAAAGTGGACATTGGGGCATTGTGGGACAATTTGATAATATCATCCGTTTACAAGTGGGATTCAGTTCACTATCCTGTGCTAGCTTAAAATTTACTCTCATTTCTCTTATGTTGACGATATTAATAAAACCCGGCGAAACTGAACTGAATCCCACATGTAACGCTTATTAAAATGTACGCCAAAATATAATTCTCCATTATGTCCATTTTGTCGACAGGCAATTGGTGGACGTTTATACAAAATATCCACCGGATACATCCATCCACTGAACGTGTACAATTCCTGAAAAAGACGTAATAGCCAATCGCCGCTGAGAACGGTGTTGGGCGCTAAAGCGCAGGCAACGCGGTCTGTCATTCTTCCTGTCTTGTCTCATTCACTTCAATATTTTCTCGTCTTCTCTCATCACGCCGTTTCACACACGCAACAAGAAGGGAAGGAAAAGTATGAGGATATCATAATATCATATCGTAAAATCGCAATACCAGTACTTAACTTATACATTGTATGTTGTAAATGCAAGGTGTAGGTAACACCACTATCACCATTTTCACCGCTACCACATTACGATTGCTTTCAATTGTCTTGTCATTATATTGTGTCATCGCCAATGCCACTAGCAGCCCAAAGCAAACCGACAAACGCATAACATCCGTGGAAAAACACTCCATTATTTATAAACTCATAAAGAAAATCACACAATGAAAACTAAGCCATTGCTACCTGTCACTTTGCTTTTTGTCTACCTTTGACCTTTAACCCTTCCCTTTATCACATGCATCCTTATTTACTAAACTCTCTTTGCTGTATTTCAACACAACCATGATTCTTGGCTATCGACTTATTTTTATGAAATAAAAAGAAAAAAATATTGAGCCGGTGAGAAATTCTAACCTGCTGCTAGGTCACAGGTAAAATATATATACATTATTATATTATATAAGAAAAGATTTTTTTAGTCGCAAAGTAAGAGAGAAACGAAAGATGAAAAGCTATGTATGTTTACAGTATGTTATGAAATGAAATGAACGACTTGGTTTGACAAAGAAGTTTGCTCCGAAATGAAAAGTAGAAGCATGAAGCAAGACCGTAAAGTAAAGACCACATCAGAGGCCTTACATTACAACATAAGAGTATGAATATGAGAGAATTGGAGCTTTTTTGGAAACAAAGTTGGTTGTTCGGGGAGAGAAAAGACGAAGTTCGGTTTCCTTTCCTTCCTGCCTGCTTTTGCTTCCAACTTCCAACTAAAACCTGCACTCCAGCAGTAGTTTTTATTACGAGCCACGCGATGCGAATGCGAGTGAGGACGGAGGAAAAGCTCGAAGCTCGAGAGTGACTGAGTGAGTACAAGATGAAGCTCATAAAAAAGTTTTGTTTTTCTTCAAAGTGCGATGCGAGAGTGGAGAGAGCGGAGCGAGCCGAATCCGATAATATTACATTCCCTTCTTCCATTATATTAAATGGTACAAAGTGGCGTAACGGAAGGCAGCGTTCTTTAAACCGAACAAGAAGAAAAACATGAGGTAAAAGAGTTGTATTTTAAAGCTATGGCTCTGGCCATAATGTATTTAACATTATTAGCAAAAAAACCGCCGCCGCCGCCGCTGTTGCTGCTACAAACACAACTACCGTTGAGTTGCTTTCTCGCCGTTGCTATTACTTATCTTGTGATGTCGATGTCGTCGTCACCGAGCCGAGCGTCGTGTCGCGCTCATCATTTTCATGCATGGAACGTATTATTATTATTATTATATTGGAATACCACATCACCATTTTTACTTGACTACCAAAGAAAAAGCAACATTTCACCTCCATCCAACTCCTCTGAGAAAAAATGTTTGGCGAATTTATTGCAAAGAGTGAGTGCGAGTGGAGTGAGTAAGGAGAAACAGGAGCAACCATAGATGGGCACACACACACGAAGTGGGGCTAATGTGTGTGTGGAGGGGTGTGGTGGGGCCTGCGAAAAATGTAAACAGAGGGGTGTGGTGTGTGGTGTGGCGTC